>VMDO01009968.1:0-74203 GCA_007922755.1 Pedetes capensis | reverse complement strand
TGACTTAATGGAATTTGATGGACCTTTCACCTTTTTAACTGCCTCTGTCCCCTCCAGCCTCTTAGCATCTCTCCATAAGCAGTTACTGCCACCTCACTTTCCAGACTCCATCAGCCAGATACTGATTTGCCAGTTCCTTTTGTTCTCTTCCCCCTTGACTGCCTTTCCTGACAGGCTGGCTTTCCTGCAGATATGGAAGTTACAAAGTATTAGTAAATTGGAATTTGCATACAATTTTGGGAAAGGGCCCTTACATTGTGCCAAAGCATTAGGACACTAGTGTATCTTTATTATGCTGGTCAGACCCTGTTGTAGGGCATCAGGCCAGGTGAGTAATCTCATTTTTCTTTTGCTTTGTTTTTTTGTTTCCCTGAAACTTTGTGTGAGGTTTGCAGTTTGCTTTGAGTTCCAGCTTAGTGTTCCCTAAGGACATAACTATCACATTATGGGTGGGTAGGAAAGGTCATACCAATATCCTGAATAACAAAGCAATGTTCATCACATTATGCTGATTTTTTGCATACATATATGCATATATAAGGTTAGGGTTGAGCTCAGTTGGTAGAGTGTTTCTCCGTGTTCCCTGAAGCCCTGGGTTTGATCTCCAGTACCACAAAAAAATGGGAGACCTGGTAGCCTACTCCTGAAACAATCCTGAACACAATCAGCCATTGAAAAGCCTATGAATAGTAGAGAAGCACTGACATAGTAATGGGCCTGGTACAGTGTCAGGAAGTGTTTCATTCTGTTGTACATAGGGCCACTATGAGTTGGATCCAACTCAACGGCACCTAACAACAATATCCACATACATGCACGCACACACACACACACACACACACATTTATATGTCACCATCCTCATGTGCCAGAAATACACACATATATGAGGTGTAATATAGTGAATGTTTAAATGAAAAATTTCATTATAGCAAAAGACATATTACCATTAATCTCCCTCAAAATGCTCCTCTTGGCTTTGAACACACCACATCATTCTTGTCACTTTCTGAAGCACTTCTGGAAGTCCTCTTTTGTGAGTGTCCTTAGTGCACTGTCGTGACTGTTTCCATGTCCTGAATATATTCAAAACATTTACCTTTCCTGGTCATTTTGACTCTGGGGAAGAGCAGAAGTCACATGGTGCCATATTATCCAGTGAATATGATGGATGAGGACACACCATAATGTTCTTATTTTACAGAAATTGCCATACCAGAAGTGATGCATGACACATGGTATTGTCATAATGGAGGATGAAACTAAAGACACTCATGAAAGAGGACTTCCAGAACTGCTTCAGAAAGTGGCAAGAATGATGGGATGAGTGTGTTTGAAGCCAGGGGAATTTTTTGAGAAGGATTAGTGGCAATGTATCTATTACTGTAATAATTTTTTTAAAAATTTAAACATTCACTGTGTCTTTTGATCACACCTTATATGTGTGTATATATGTATGCATATATATAATTTACACTTGTGAGAAAGTATTAGCTGTGCTTCCAAGGCTTACCCTGTCTACAGCCCTGAATTATCCTCTCTGGCAAGCATTGAGTCCTCTCCATAGAATGAATTTCCACATGCAAGTATCTAGCTTTGTTTAAATCAAGTCCAAAGCTTTTGCTACCCAGTATTGCCTTTTCATGATCTGCTTTAATGGTTATTGATTTGTATGTTTGGAATGTACCCGGAGATGATAAGCATCTCCTGTCTGAATTGCTGCTATTTGCTAATTGGTCTCTAGTTTGTCCTCAACTCTCCAATGGTGTCTCTAGTACTTCTCCAGATGGCTCTACCTGGCCCATGGAGGTAACTTCTATAACAAAATGAACTACCAATAAAGAACCAACTGGTAAATAATGGTCAATTAAAAATCAATTAGTCAAAAGAAAATTTAATATGAGAAGACAGTTGGAGCTTTATACAGCAGCAAAGAAATAAAAAACATACATATTTTTATTCTGTATACACAGACACATACGTGCACGCAAATCAAATCAAGACACTAAAGGAGAAATTTCTGCACAGGGTCTGATCAAGGTGCTGGTAATAGACCTACACTGATCCCTGACAAGTCCTATTTCCTGTATATTGGCTAGATTTAGGCTCTCCAGTTTTTAGTTTGTTTGTTGTTAGGTGCCGTCAAGTCGATATCCGACTCATAGTGACCCTCATAGGGTTCTCAATGGCTGACTGTTTCAGGATTGCCTTGGGAGTGGATTGCCAGGCCCTTCTCCCATTTTTGTGGTGCTGGGAATTGAACTTGGGACCTCAGAGACTGCAGCACAGCGCTCTACCCACTGAGCTAAATCCCAGCCCCCAGTTTTTAGTAGAGGTATGAAAATTCTTAGTTATCTTTTGGTCTTTGAGTAACCCACAGCACCAGAGGAAAAAAAAAAGTAATGGTAGTCATGCTGTGGGGAGAAGATTGTTACTTTGATGATGGATGAATTTAAAAATTTCACAGAACTTGTTAAATCTACCAACTAGTTTATAATTATCATCAATAACTTTTCTTCATAGCTTTGTCATTTGTAGTTGTCCATGTGAAGAAGATAAAGTTGAAAACTCATTTAAGCCACTTGTTAGGGCTGTATAAAAGAGATCTAATGCAGGTCCTCCCCCTCTAAAGCAGGAGAATAATAATTCAGCAGCTGTGAAAAACAGAGACACAGCACAGTGTGAGTTTTGCAGATCACCATGAAGCTGTGAAAGTAAAGAATAATGGGATTTAGGAATATGTGACAATAAAATCTCCCTTTTCCAGTTTTGGAGAAACTATTCCATATCTGAGTTCTAAAGCCATTCTAGTTTGTTTAAATGTAATTTAAAATGCAGGCTCAAATTGAAGGAAAGAAGTGATTTCTTTTAGAAATAAACCTGGGGATATACTCGCATGGTAAAATGAAGATGCTGAGCAAATTAATGAGAATTAACTTCACACACCTTCAGCTCTCAGGTCAGCAGGAGATCAGTAATGGAGCTGGCATACTGGGCTGTGTGCCAGGGAGTCCTCCTGTGGTAGAAAGGGAAGCCTTGGGGCCAACGGATGTGCAGATACATTAGGAACAAGAGATTGTCTGGATAAACACAATTTGTCAAACTACATGTAAGAGGAGCTTGCTTCAAGGCAAATATGATTCATTAGGAGGTGAAGGGATCAAAAAGTGAGTTGTTTAGAATTAAATCCAAAGTGCCCCCAAACAACAAGCAAAAAATAAGTAAAAAATAAACAAAGGCAGGCCATGTTTCTTCTAAATGATAAGGAAGGGGCATCACTCCCTCACCCCTGCCACTATGAGAGCTTTTGTGCTGGTCTGCTCTGAATCCCTGAAATGATCAAATCACGTATGGCTCTGCTCCCAGAAAGGCCTGCATTCTACAAGTAGTTCTACTATGAATTTTCCACATAAGAAAAAGAGAAAACTTGCATTTTGAAGTATTTTCTCCAAATTATAAGTTCACTTTAGATTTTTATATGGGATCTCTTTTAGACTCTCAACACTTTAAACATACAAACATTTGAATTTTTAATTTTCTCTTCACATTGGATGGTTTACATAAGATTGTTTTGCATGTATTTATAGAAGCCAAGATTTAAGATATCCCATTAAAAGTTATTAAAAATTGCTATATTTTGGTGACTCCACACATCGTGATGGCCTATAGAAATAAAACCAAGAGACAAGGAACAAAAATTTTTAAAGCAGTTTAAGTAACTTCAACTATGTAGGTATTGGCTGTAAGATTTGTCTGCTAAAATTAAGAAGAAAAACTAGTTTCAATGTAAGGACTCCAACTGACCTTTTCTTACTTATATTCTTTTTTTTTCTTTTATCTGATATCTATTTAATGAACACGTAACCATGTCCCAAAAGCATTTGATGAGAACGTCACTGCTCCCTATTCCTATACCTCGACAAGGATCATTAATTGATCATGCCACTCTTTCCCCCGTAAGTTTGGACAAAGTTGTACAACTCTTCTCTGTGTATCATTGCAAGCACCCACTAAAATTGATTTTAATTAGCATATTAAACAAATTCTATTTTGTGTTTTGGGGCCAGTATCTCAGCTGTTGAAATTTTTAAATGCCTAAGATGAGGTGAGAATCTTGCCAAAGTGGTAACTTTTCCATAACTCACATATACCAGAGCGTAGAAAGGAACAATAAAAGAAGTAGGAACATTCACAATCTATTATCTATTTTGTTGCTGCTCACTAAATGGATTTGTTCTTATGTCTGTTGCTCTTTAAGTACAACATAATTACATTTTATAACGTGTATGTGCTACTTTAATAGAGGTTATTATTTAGTAGGGTTTGCTATAACTATCTTTATTTGTTTCATTAGAGTGCATAAATACTTTGAGGAGGGAGGGTGTTTTTTTAAGATGAAAAGATGATTTTTAATTATTATGGCTTTCTTTGCTTGGAGCTGATTTTCATAATTAACACATATTTGAGTCAAATGCAGCCATGTATTTTATGCTCACTGGAGTATACAAAATTTAACTTCTCTCAATGGGCTGTGTGTGCAGTAGCATTTTCACAATGGCCTCTGCACACTCTGGGTAATGGGAACATTATGTTAATGTGCCAATCTATACCATTTATACTATCACCAATATTAGATCAACTCTTTGCCGAGTTTACACAATGTCATATTTGCTTGATGATAATATCCACAGTAAAATTTTATGTTAGTAACTGAAGAGTTGTATCAGGCCTGACTGATCAGCAGGTGCAGGTTGACAGGCTGGAATCAAAATGAAAGAGGCAGAGAACTGTGCTGCTGATTTTGTAAAAGCAATACTGTCTTGGTCCATTTTCTATTGCTATCGCGGAATAACACAGACTAGGCAATTTATAAAGAATTGAATTGTTTTAGCTTGTGGTTCTGGAGGCTGGAAAGCCCAAGAGGATGGCCAGGCATACAGGGAGGGCCTTCTTGCTGCATCATAGCATGGTGGAGCATATCACATGGCAGGGAAACAGTGCAAACATGCTAGTTCAAGTCTTCCTCTTCTCACAGAGACACTAGTACTGTTATGGGAGCCTCACCTTCATGACCTCATTGAATTCTAATTGCCTCCCAAAGGCTCTACATCCAAATACCATCAAAATATGAATTTAAGGATTAGATTTCCAACACATGAACTTTGGGGGGACATATTCAAACCACAGCAAATACAGAGTGCAAATCTGAAGCTCTGTTGTGTTGTTGTTTGTTTTGCCTTCTAAACTTCTTGTTACTACTGTTCATAGCAGAGATGGGCTAACTCGTCACTGGACCCTTTTTTCTCCTCTTGCTGGGCACACACATAGATGCTGTCTCCCATTCCTGCTTGCACATAAATGAGGCCATGGACTATGAGCAGAAGTAGTGCAAGCTCCTTCCAAGCCTAGCTTATAAAACCCTTTTGGATGCCTACTCCATGGGTTTCCCCTTCAACCAGCCTGATACAGACAAGCGTTGTGAACTTGGGAGTCAAGACTGAAGATACTGAAGCCACAGGTTGGAGGGACGCTGAGTCCCTAAATCACCACCATTTAGGAGCACTTATCTGGCTTTACGGGAACAAAAAAAAGTAAATGTGTATCATGTTTGAACCATTACATATTGCCAGATATGTTGACCATAGCTGTTAGCACTATAATCAATATACAATTTTTCCACACAATTCCTTAGATCAGTGTCTCTGTGTTCAGATGTAGAGTGGTGAGGAAAACATGAATGGAATTAGAGGTAACAGAAACTGCTAAGTACCTTTTTCTTACTGCACCTTCTAGCCATCCTTCCACCAGATTGTTATTGCAACCCCTACCCTGACCTGTCAGCAAAGGACGGGGAAGGTGCGATGGGAAAAGTAGTATCTCAAGGAAATTGAGGTAAGGAAAGGTGACATAACCTGCTCAAAGTCACAAAGCAAGGAGTTGGCAAATCCAGGATTCAGACATGGGTGGTCTAACTCCAGAGCCCACATTTTTAACTGTCATTTTAACCTGTCCCCTGATTCCTGATGGACATGGAGGACTTGGTGTTTGTTGAATTTCTTAAATGTGGTGCTTTCTGAAATGCCTGTAACTGCACTCTGTACTTGGAAGGCTATCTACAACATCTTCATACTAATTTGATATTTCATTTCCACCTAATAACTTCAAAACATATTTATTCTCAGTAAGTGAATAATGTTGTCAGGGACAGATTTGTGAGGCACCATCTACTAGGGAAAATATCACTAAATAATCCAAAGCAAGATCCATGGTTTGTGAGTTATCTTGCTGCTGCTTCCTTAATTTTCCTAGATAGTTAAGAATTGACTATACATTAAGGGGAAATGGCTAGTTCCAGCACTAGAAGCATGCTATCACCGGGAAGCCTAAGAACAGCCAATGCATGCATCTAAGGGCACCACTGGACCACTAGTAATATCAGCCTACCCTTTTATAAAGTCCAGTAGAACATTAGTGGTTACAAAAGTAGGCTTAGAGCCATTTTACCAGGTTCCAATCTGAGTTCCAACACTGACAGAATTTTTTTCCTTGGGCAAATGATTTGACTTGTGTCAAGCCTCAGTTCTCTCACTTATAAATGAGAAAATGATTGTGAAGATGATGATAATTATTTCACAGAGTGGTTGGAAGTTTAATAAGATAATACATATAAGCACATTGAAAATATTCTAGAACTATTAGCTATTATAATTTTTATTCCAAAAACTGTAGAGCTAAAGAATTTTTTAGAAATTAAGACTCAAAGGACCAATTATAATCTGGAGAGCCCTTGACAATGTATCTAAAGAAAACAATACTTAATGTTGAAGGCAATGTAAGAGAATTTAGAAATTGGCAAAACTGGATGAAAATCATGTGTCTGGCACTAGCTATCTGGTCCTCAGCAAAGTATATAATTCCTGTGAACCTCAATGTCTTTGCATGTAAAATGAATTAATAAATGCAGAGATTTGCCTTACAAGTCAAACCTTCATGCCAATTTTCTTTATGTTGCTCATTTCTATGGAGTATGTTTTTTCTAGGCCATTGTTAAGTTCAGCCTGTGGTAAGTTCAGCAAGTCCACAGACTGGAGATAAATAAAAGTGAGATCACAGTCAGGTGCAGTGGTACATGTCTGTAATACCAGCACTTGGAGGCTGAGGAAAGAGTATCATGAATTTGAGGCCAGCCTGAGCTACATAGTGAGACTCTGTCTCAAAAAACTTTTTAAATGAAATCATATAGAAATTATTGGCATTCCTTTCTTGACTGACTGACTCAAATGATAAAGAAGCAGTAAGATGTTGAGACTTTCTACTCTCCACCCTCCATCTATATCTGTTGTCATTGGGTGCCATTGAGTAAGATCCAACTCATGATGACCATATGTACAACAGAAGGAAACACTACCCTACACTGTGCCACACACACAATCCTTTTATGTTTGAGACCAATATTGCAGCCACTGTTTCTTCTCATTTTGAGTTTTGCCACATCAGCAAAGGAGGTTCCAGGAGCTTAACTCCATTCCCATCATTAAGGTAGACCCACTTTGAGGAGGCAGCTTTCCCCAGTCGTTCTTGAATCCCTTCCAGCCTGGGGGGCTCATTTTCTGGCCCTATATTTAACAGTGCTTCTCTGCTATTCATTGGGTTTTCAATGGCTAATTGTTTTGGGAATGGGCTGCTGGGTCCTTCTCCCTATTCTGTATTCATCTGGAAGCTCAGCTGAAACCTGTTCACCATGGGTGTCCCTGCTGGTATCTGAGATAATGGTGGGGTAGCTTTCAGCATCACAGCAACATGAAAGCCCCCACAGCCTGACAAGCTAACAGACACAAGGGGGCCGTTTACATCTAGCCTCCCTTTTATGAAGTTTACTGCCTAATTGATTTCTTGGAGGCATTATTTTATGGAAGCTTCTATAATTCCCCATAATTCTTCCAACAAGCACAATTTAGGAAATTGCATAGTCACATACATTCTGTGTTACTTAATTTATTTAAAGTATTATATATGCTCAGATCCTGATTATGTAACCTTTCACACTAATAGAACTCTGAGCTCCTTAGAAAAATAACTGGGATAAAGAAAATACAAGATATCTCTGGAATATTTTAGGGGCCAAAAATCAAGAAACGGCTCAAAATACAATGGGGACATGTCAAAAAAAAGATACAAAAATTAATGTAAGGTATTCCAAATGACCAATTATGGAACAATTTGAGCATTAAAATAAAATAATAATAAATAATGGACTCTATAATAATCTAGATTTTATATTGATTTGAATAAATAAGTTAATGAAAAGTGCATGAGAAGGAAAAGCTCATCTTTACAGTTGAATGCAAACTTGTAAATGTAGAAAAATTGAGTTAAAATCATTTATAACCATCACAGTAAGAAAATGTTTGCAAAAGGATTATCAATAAATGCTAAAATTAGCAAATAAAATATGAAGAGCAAGTTATTTAAATAGTCTTAAGGTATCTCCCCACAAACTAGGTATAAATTACAAAGGGAAAAATAGCAATTGTACAATGGGGAAACCTAATAGGCACTACCATAACCAAATTATTGAAGTTTATGTTAGCAATATTGGGGAGCATTGGCATCTTGTGACTGTTGATATAATTCACTAAGAAGGACACATATCATTTCTGTGGTATTCCTGTCAAAAGTGCATAACTTGAATCTAATCATGAGCACACAGTGGAAAATCCAATTCTGCACAATGGATGAATTCTGCACAATGGTGCATTTTAAAAGTCAAGGCTGCAAAAGATAAAGACTGAGGTACTGCTGTCCATTAGAAGAAATTAAGACTGGGAATGACACCCAAATGCAGATTTTGATCCTGGTTTGGAACTTGGAAGGGGGGTTGCAACTGGCAAATTTTCCACATGGCCTGTTAATAATAGTATGTTAATGTTAAACGTTGCCTGCAGCTGTATCACTGTGGCATCAGATATCAGAAGCTAAGCAAGGTCAGGCCTGGTTAGGACTTGGATGTGAGACCACCTGGGAACACCAGGTGCTGTAGAATGGGAGGAGGACCTGGCAACCCTCTCCCAAAAAACAATCAGCCATTGAAAACCCTATGAATAGCAGAGAAGCACGACAATATTGTTTTGTCTGTTGTACATAGAGTTGCTATGAGTCGGAAACTGACTCAATGGCACCTAATAACAAAAATGTTAGATGTTATAAAGGTATGAAATTTTGAATGTAAAGTGTTAATGTTAGACCCTGAATAAAACATTAATATCCATATACCCTTCTCATGGATAAAGGACATGTGAATGCTCTTTATACTATTCTTACATTTTTCTTCCTTCCTTCCCTCCTTTCTTTCTTTCTTTCTTTCTTTCTTTTTTTCTTTCTTTTTTTTCTTTCCATTTTCAGTACTGAGTTCAACAACTCAGGGCCTCATATATTCTAGGCAAGTGCTTAAGTGCTCTACCATTGAGCTTCACCCCAATCCCTTTGTTAGTCTTTATTTTGAAACAAGGTCTTGCTAAATTCGACAAGCTACCTCTAGTCTCAAACTCAAGATCCTCCGCCCTCTCCCTCCAGAGGCACTGGGATTGTAGGTATATCCACAGTGCCTGGACAATAAATCAGTAATTTTTAAATTATATCACAATAAAAATTAGCCCAAATCACTAGTAAATAATAAAAACATATTATGCCATTACATTTTGTTACATTTTAAAATGTATGTTACACAATACATTTGAGAAAATGTTGAAGCATTGATCTGAGAATGTACTGACTTTTCACAATCAGCTGAATTACCATTAATTCTTCTTTGTACGTCATCTCTCCACAATTTGTATTTTTCTGAGCTATAACCTCAGAATAAGATATGAGCACCTTTGTGAAGATTAAACATCTTTTTTCATGAGTTTGGCATCTAAAGTCAGCCAGCATTTAATGCCTTCTCTACAAATTGCCTGGTGGGTAATAGAGGCACAATATAAGGTAATTATTACCTCATTTAATTCAGTTATCATGGCATGAACTAGTAATCAGTTCTTCATTTCACAGATGTGGAAACTGAGGTTCGGGGACATGAAAGTTTTTATAACAGTCTAGCAGACCATGCCCCTACTAAGTGATGGGAGAGCTCTCTGCTCCAGACCACACACTCTTCCCATCATACCCTACCGATCATCTGTTTTGTTGCACCAGATCATGCTACCTGAAACTTGACCCAAAGGCTTTGAGACCTTGATGGGATAAGAAGTTGGGAAAAAAAAGGGGTGTGGGCCACAATAAAATAGGATAGAAGCAGTTTCTATTTGTGAAAGAAAAAATTGAAAAACATACCTTAGAATATATTATTGTTTTTTAAACTACCAGAATCAATGTCCTGCCTGGAAAAGAGGTATCATAATTAGAAATGGAGTCCCCTGAGAAGTAGGGATCATAGCAGCTCATACTTTAAGCTTCATATGGTGGAGTCAAGGCAGTATGATCCAGCAGGTATAATCTATAGGACGTGGTAGAAATGGTTTACAATGTAGACAGAGTCATGTCTCTGCATACCATATGCCCAGGATTCAGAATAAAGTATGTGATGCACAAATATTTATTAGATGCAGGCATATACATTTATGTTGCCCTAGGTTTTCAAAGGGTGTTGGGTTCTTGCAGGCAGAAATCATTCTTGGTTGGTCAGTTGTTCGTAAGACATAGGGAGCTGAGACCAAAGAGACTTCAAGGATTTTTAGACATGATCCCCAGCTCTCAGTGGAGAAAAGACTACAAAATTGGACCTGACCTCAGTGAACTCAGGGATCTAACCTACACTGATTTAAGATGGTATTATTTAAAAGGAATAATCCAAATATCGAGAATGTAAAGTTAAAGGGCACTATCTTTTCCTTGTATGACTTAAAACAGAGGAAAGAAATCTGCTACCTATGCATCTTTTCTACTGATGTAAAAGAATGAATATTTCCATTATGAATCATGTTGGGAAAAGGAAAATCTCTAGAGAAAAAAAATTAACAAACAAAACCCCAAAACAAACAAACAAAAAATGTCTAGGTAGGCCAGCCTAAACTAAAGGAAAGGAAGATGTTTGTTTCCCAAGGGGTGAAAAAGACTAGAATATTTGGTCCTTACAGGAGCCCAGATATAAGTAAAGTACGCTTACATGTTGACAAGAATATGACTTCTGCATCAGGAGGTGTCTCAGAAATGGGCTGGGCCTGGAAATTGTGCTTTGGTAGAAAAAGTATCTCTAACTGAGAGGGGAGGAAGCCCAGCTGCTGGGCTTAGAGGCAGCTCTTACAGGAATTTTATCAGGGAGGGCTAAAGTCTGTGGGCTTTGGAGCAGACATTTCCAGGGACAGATCACAAAGGGCTGTGATCTTCCATTATCCTACAGCCATCAGAAATGTCTTATTCCATGATTCAGCCCATTTTCAAGTGTGTCTGCATGTGTCCGTGTGTCCATTTGTGTCGAGGAGAGTCGAGGAAAGGCTTCCGGTCCATGCTGAAGTCAGGTAAAAGAAGACGGAGGATGAGGTAGGGAGCACACTGTCCAAGGACAGGCAAGAACTGGGAGCCCAGAAAGAGCCTCTTAGCCTGAGTGGGAACAATGGTCTGCAAGTGATCTCAGCTAGACTACGCTCCTGCAGGGCCAGGTGGAGCAGCACAATGTGAACAAGAAATAATATACCATAACACCTAGGGGTCTGTGAAACCTGGGCAAGCCTTGGACAGGAGGGACTGGTGTTCAGCAAATTAGAATAAAAAGATATTTTTAAACAATTAATTCCATTCTAGCAACAGTCCAGCATTTGGGAGATTGTAGCATGATTTGGAGGAAGTTATATAAACTTGTGTATACTGATAATCGCCTGCAGCCGTAGCCCAATAGCATCCGATCCCGTTAGATCTCAGAAGCTAAGCAGGGTCGGGCCTGGTTAGTACCTGGATGGGAGACCACCTCGGAACACCAGAAGCTGTAGGCTTGGGAGACGGACCTGGAAACCCCCTCCCAAAAATCAATCTGCCATTGAAAGCCCTATGAACAGCAGAGAAGCACTGACAATAGTGTTTCCCCTGTTGTACAGAGGGTCGCTATGAGTCGGATACCGACTCGACGGCACCTAACAACAACAACAACATACTGATAATCATATATAAGAACACACTTTTTACTCTAATTTGACACAACAGAGAGTAATTCTAATTTAAGATATTGCTTCAACTGTGAAGTACAAATGTTTCATTATTCAATAATGGTTAGAAGAATTAGAGACTTATTAGTATTTATATCCCTTTTGAAGCCTGTCACTCAAATAGGTATATGGCACTTGTTATTAACAAACATAATTATGATTGAGACCTAGCTTGCTTTGGTTATCTTTGGCCAGATAGTTCTGCTGGTAAATATAGGAGTCAATTAGGAGAAAGCACATGGTGGTGATAGATCTGGGTCTTGGATTTGGAGCTGTGTAATAGATGATGAGGAAGACAAAGCAAAAGGAAGGCCTCTGGTATTAAAATAGACTCCCAGATCTACCAGTGGTGCTTAATTACAGTTTGTGTAAAAACATGTGAATCTCCACTGTACCCATCAACAGTACACTTGGGGCCTGCCCCTTATGGGTAATGTTCATCTTCCCACTTTTCTGCCCCCACCCTGCTCCTACCACAATTTCCTGCTTTGGTATCATTCTTATCTCCAACTCCATGTTTGCATGGTATAGTCCCCAGAGTATTCTCAAGTTTTTAAGTCTCTTGTCTCCAAGTTCTCCCAGTTCCTGGAAATCTGGGAAGGGAATTCTTCTTACTCCTGCGCATGGCAGCCTTCAGCATGTTATCACACTCTAAACCTCCACAGCCCCCTCCACTAAGCTCCATCTCCAAATAAATAACCCCTGGAGACCTTAGACAGTCATTATTTAACTCCATCTGGAAATTTCTGGTTTTAATATTAATTTCTGTTTAGAAAAATGCTGGGGTTGTAGGAGCCATGCACACAGTACAGTGGGCAAAGATCCTGACATGCGGAACAGTACATGGCTCTGAGTTAAAGCAATTGATCTTTTAGTGAGGTGTTAGCTTAGCTGTGTCCAGTGGCTATGCTGTCTATTACCAGTGGTTGGTGGGATAGAAAAGAATGAGAAGAGAACCACCCCAATCCTACAAAGTGGGCTGAGCTTCTCTGTCAAATGAGTATATCCCATTGTTACCTATAACTCTGAGATCTCTCACCAAGTAGAGTTTTGTTGCAGGGATCTGATCCCTGAATGAGCAGACAAATTGCATTGTGCCTTCTCCTTGGTGACTTGACCAGAAGGAGAAAATGCCTTTAATCTTATAAAAAATGTGTTCTGTGTTTGATGAATTTCTTTGAACAGTGTAGTTGCCTAGAGACTTACATACTCATAAGACTGATCTTTTTTTATTTTTATTTTTTACAGTACGTGGGGGAGTCACACATACTTTACAAATGCTCTACTACTGGGCTTCACCTCCAGCCCATTTTTTATTATTTTACTTTTGAATCAGGGTCTTAGTAAGTTGCACAGGCTGCCTCTGGCCTCAAACTCCTGATACCGATCCCTCCACCTCCCAGATCACTGGGACTACAGGCAAGCACCAGCATGCATGACTGGACTCTTTCCTACAGACCCATCTCAGTGACTCTACCCACCCACTTAATTTATAATTCCCCATAACTGATTTGGCATGGATTTGGATGCTGAGGGCATTTTCAATAGAGAAAGAAATGAAGAGAATGCCAGTGGACCAGCTATAGGTTGAAACTCAGTTCACCCAAGGGTTTTGAGCCCCTCAAAGCATCTTCTTATGGTTAAACATGGTATGACTCCTGTCAGAAACGACACGTATATCACAAATCTGCCCCAAGCTGATTTGCACTTGCATTACACATTCCCTTTTGACACCATGTCATGAACTTTCCCCAAGGTTGGGTGGATTCCCAAAACGTTTCACCCGGAGAAGACCACTACCACTTCCTGTTTTAAATTTCCTTTTAGTAAAATGGAAACTATAAAAGTATTAAAGAGAAACATAGCAACTTTAATTTGTAATGTCTTTTGCTTCTGTCAGTTTAAATTAAGCCCATGATATCTGAGCACAATTTCCTATATTTAATAATACATAAAGCCAGATAATTAAAAGGTATGTGCTCATGCTGGGAGAGAAACATTATTTAGTGAAGCACTGACTTTAATCTGTGCCTATGTTCATGAAATGTAGTGCAACCAAGCAGCTAAAAGCAAATGAACACAAAGGACAGTGGCAGAGACTATTCTTCACACTGACTTTTTCTTCTGAGACCCCAGAATTCCATAGCCAACTACTTACTAGACATTTCTGCTTGGAAGTCCTTAAGGTAAACTTCATAGTCAACATTCAAAACTAAACGAATCCCCTAACCCCTAAACCCTGCTGTGTTCCTCTCTTAGAAATGGAAATACTATCATCCCCAGTAACTTCTGGGATGTTACACCTGACTTCTTCCTCTCCCTCAACACAACCACCCCCACAACAGAGTCACCCCCACACACACATGCACACCTACATAGACACATAGATGCATCTAATCAAACTCTATGCCCAGTTGATTCTACTGCTTCTTCAGTGGTCTATAAGCCCACACCTCCCACCTCACTCAAACCGAACCGCTCTCTCTGCCTCCATTTTTGCCCCCTTTGGATCCATTCTCTTGAAGAATCCAGAGTGATCTTTTTAAAACACAAATTTGATCACACCATTCTATCTTTTAGAGTATCAATAGTTTTTCATAGGAAATAACTGACAAATATCTTAACTTTTATTCCTGTTACTAACAAGCCCTACTTCTCCAGCACCAGGCTCCTACACCCTTTCATTCTATAGACCAGTTGTATTGAAATTCATTTGGTTCCTCCAACACATTACACTGGAATCACCTTCCAAAAATTCTCACTGTTCACTCCTACTCTTCTTTTAAATCCCAGGTAATCTGAGTCTTTCCTCTGTGCTCTCATTGCATGCTAAATTTACCCCTACCAAAGATACACATTGGAAGTGTCCATCAACTTATCTATGTTTCCTGGGAAACAGCACATTCTGCGCAGAATCATGTATACCATGCTCATTTTCAAACTCTCAGGAGCTGGCATATAACAAATACTGAATAAATATGGACAGAAGGAAGGAAAAAAGGAAGGAAGAAAAAAGGAGGAAAGTAGAGTTGCATAGGTATGGATGTGTCTTAAGAAATCCTTATGAGGCAGAGTTCCACCTAAGTACTTGGAGACAGGGATTTCTTTAGCACTGATGTAATCATACTCAGAGGCAGTAGAGCAAGTCCTCTTAGTGTTCCACAGTTGCAAGACCAGGGAATGACCAACCCCAGATCTAGTCAAAATCTCTCATTCTGGCCTCTTGGGACCAGCAGTTTACATTGATGATTGTCCTGTAAGAAACTGTAAGCTCTTCAAAGGCAAATTCATGTCTAATTCACCTTTTCATTCCTACAACACCTAGTACAATACCCTCCACAAGGAAAGTACTTAATATATATTTGTTGAGTGAATTAATGAATGACTGAGGATCCCGTATTAGGAGACCTAGACCTACCAGACCTAGACCTACCAGAATTCGGAGAGCCTCAAAGGCTTGTGGTTTGGGTTTCTCTAACATAGCTTGCTAATGAGTTGGATTGTCCACAAACCAGTGTGCTGGTTGCCTGAGTTCTCAACATTCTGGCAGTGCAGTGATCCCAATTACTGGCTGACACAGGATGGGTAGCAAACTTTGGGACAATAAATAAAGATCAATAGGTATCAGAATCCTTGACCTCTAAGGTCTCACATGATTTCTCCCTTATGGAGAACAGGCAAAATGCACAGATACTCTTTCTCCATTTAGCAGCATTCCTCATGCAACCCAGAATGTGGGGTGAGAAAAGATTTGGGGCACTTTATGGAAGGCAGCTAGAGTCTATATGTTTAACTTAGCATTGCAGAGCCTTTTATTTTAAGCCAGTGTATAATTAGAGAGCCTGCCATGAAAATGAGCAGTTTTGTTTATTTATGATGTAAGTATGACTTTTTATTAAAACGACTTTGTGAAAATCTAATTGCCACTACAGTAATATAGCATAGCAGTCCCTTACATAAATACATGATTATTATGTACAGTCACTTATCTGTGAACGAGTTCTGCTACTACTTTCCTTAATTAAGGATACAAAAGGGCTCCTTCATCTTTGCATATTCCCTTGCTAGGACATTGATACTCATTATTTCCTAAGTCCAAACACTGAAACTGTGTCAAGAATGCATCCATCACTAGATGGGTGCTTATAGTCAGCGGAATTTTCAACCCTGTCAGCAATTTCAGCAATTTGCAATTTCTGTATGTCTGACATGTGTTTTTATTGGTGAAGATTACTTTCAAATACCAAGATCATGAGAATGATTCTTTGGGTAGTCTCCACAGCAGCCTAATGTAATGACAGTAATTAACAGCCTGTGATTAGCAGGCACTCCAGAAAGTGTTTGAATGTTAATTTGCTTCAACTAATATGCAGCACTTCTGTGTAATGAGATCTAAGCTATAGGTTCATAGGGAAAGCAAATTATTTTCCAGCATTTAATCATACAAATGATTCTTCGTTAATCACTTGAACAGTAAACCTCAATGTTCTAATAAGTGACATTTGTTTTTCTGTCATTCAGTTTATTATGGTATGGGCTAGGACAAAATTATGACTTTTCATAATGGTCAAACTCCCACTTGCCAAAATCACTCCAAAATAAGGGCCCACTCAAAGCATAAAGGAATGGGACCAAGTTTTGAGTATAAGTAGAAAAGTGAGAGAGGATTTATATAATTCCAAATTTTACTTTTTTGACTCTATACATCACGTGGTGCCACATTACCTCAATGTACATATCTGTAGGATGGAATGAATGACTCATTGCTCTTTAACACAAATGTTCTGATGCCTAATGTGGACCCAGAAATTCAGAACAAGGGTTGCTCATTAGCCAAGCATTAATTATCTGAATCCCTGAAGTTACAAGATTAAGTAGAAAAACCAAAGTCATGAGTACATGAACATATTCACTAATGATCTGACTTCTTGAAAAATAAATGCCCTCTCAACACTTGTCTGGAACTGATCAAATCACCAAGCAAAGCCATTGACAAATGAAGAGGGGCCAAGTTAGACCATCTAAGAATTGTTGATATAATAGTCACATGAAAATACAATGATTTAAGTATTAAAGAATAAAAACAGATCTTTAGGGAAAAGGAAGAAACCCAAGAATATTTTCTGTAAACTCACTGACTTCACATTTATAATGAAAATGTCAAACATCAAATGCTGAGTCTATGTTGCCATAGTGTCATCAGATAACAAAAATACTTAAAGAAAATCTACTTTTTTTATCTGTATGTGGGACTGGGTGGCTAACCCCAAGGCCTCATGTGTACTTTGCAAGTGCTCTACCACTGAACTGCATCTCTAGCCCCCTTTTTAAATTTTTTTCTTGAGACAGAGTCTCACTAGGTTATAAAGGCTGCCTTTGGCCTCAAACTTGTGATCCTACTGCCTCTGCACCCCAAATCTGTGGGATTACAGGCATGCACAAGGTGCCTGGCAAGATCCACTCTTGATTGATCCTGTGTTTTTAGATATAGCCCCTTGTATCAGTCAGGGTTCTCCAGAGAAACAGAACCAATACATACATGAGGATTTACTGGATTAATTTACATGGTGGGGGAGGGTAGTTCCATAGCTGCTCCTGCAGAGATACCAGCAGCCACTCAATCCAAGAGCTGGAAACCTGAAGAGTCTCTGCCTGGTGCCAAGGTCTGGAAGTGTCCCGGAAAGACTGGTGCTGAGTCCATATGGAAGCTGGGGAAACAATAGTCAGACTCCGTGGCAGTGGCAATTACAAGCACATGCTCTGCTCCAGAAGAGGTTCAGCCTGTCTGCTTTCATACACCAGATACTTCCTTCCCCTTTATTCCACCTGGATCCGCAGCCCATTGGATGGTGCCACCTCCAAGTCAATTCTCTAGAAACGTTCTGACAGGCTCACCCATGCATGTGGTTCAGGCATCTCTCAATCCAGCCAAGTTGACAATCAAAGCTAGTTATCACACACATGGTTACCATCATGATCGAATGGTGGCCCAACTTCAGGAAAAGTTTTTATAATTTTTGCTTAATTTTTAAGATCATATTAATAATGAAGTTGATTCCTCATTTTATAGAAATTTACTTCAAGTAGACCTTTTCTAAAAGCCATTATCCTTGCATAATAAGAGCTTCCTGTGCTGGTTTGAAGCTCAGTTTCAAGAGTCATTATTAACAAGAGTACTCATTTGCTAAGCACCTAAGCTATTCCTAAGAACCAGAATTAAATGAGAACTCTTTATGATATGAGTTGGGTATAGATCTTACAACATCATATGGAAATAATAATTAGGGACAAACACTAAACAGCTCCATAGTAACATTTACAACCTGTGGTCTCCTGACTAGGAGGAAGGAAAAAAATGCCTGAAGCCAAGATGGATGTTTGCTTGGGGGGTGTGACATCAGAGAAGGTTTTTTAGGTTCATTTATCCAGTGATGGCCCAGTCACATACTTTGATGTCCATCCCTTCCTGTACCTTCATCTCCTTTTGGAGCATATGGTGAGGATGTTAAACAACTTGAACAGAGAGCAAATATCCTGGGCTGCTTCTCATGCAAGCCCTCTCAACAAGCATTCTGTTCGGTTAGTCTTGACCCACTGGTTCACTTGATGCACAGATATTGAGAGTCCACTCTAAGCCGTCTCTTGTGCAAGACTCTGAGGACACCAATTGAGGAGCCAGAGATGCTACTGGGTCTGCTCGTTCTCTATGGGTGACACTAAAGATTCCATTTCCCATGCTCACTTCTGAAGTGGACAGATAAGGTGACTACTCAGGTTCCATTTAGAAAATTGAAGGCTGCCATTTCAGATCAGTCATCCTCCCTCCCTTCCCACCTTTCTTCCTTCTTTCCTCCCTTTACTCCCTGCATCATTTACCCAGAAGAACCCATGAAAATAAGATAGAAGTGTTTAAGGCCAGTGTTGCTAGAGCCAGGGAAAATGAAACAGTATGGATTCTAAAGCAATTATAAATGTGTCAAATTTATTTTTTCATTTAATGTTACCTGTTGGTAAACAAGCAAACAAACAAAAATTCTCATTACTTTATGTAGAAAAGACTGTACCATTACTCATGACACCAACAAAGGAAGTTTCCAAGATCTAAGGATAGGAGTGGCTGGGGTTTAACTCGGTTGGTAGAGTGATGCTCTGTGCTCTCTGAGGCCCTGGGTTTGATCCCCAGCACTGCAAAAATGGGAGAAGGACCTAGCAACCCACTCCCAAAACAATCTGCCATTGAAACCCCTATGACTAGCAGAGAAGTACTGACATAGTACCAGGAAAGGTACAGTGTTGGGTAGTGTTTCAGTCTGTTGTACATAGGGTCACTATGGGTCAGACAGATTGGACAGCACTTAACAACAACAACAATGATAAGAGTATACTTACATATCCCAGAATATATACAAAAGAGAACTTAAATCTATATAAAAGAAATGAACAGGATAAATTTGGAAGGATTTTTCAGCCAGTAGAGGGAGAGTTTGCCTCTTCTTTAAAGGCACTTTGGTATCTAGCAGTATCTCATTGCTGCCTATCCCAACTTGGGTCTGATTTGAAATTACTCAGGATTTCCTAGCAAAATGGGCAGTATTTTTTGTTAACATCCCTTGTAATAAATTTTTTCCATTACCCACTATGTGTTTTGATTTTGCTGGTTAATTCCATGTTCTAATCAAAATTTAGCTTCCTCATCTGTCTTCTAAATTGTCCTTTATTTTAAAAATAAATCTGCTTTTTTCAAACACTGATGGACTACCAAATTATTCTTAAAGTTTGATAGCAAAATAAGTTATCAGATGTGTATTAGATCTAATTATGCAATCCAGCAAAACTGCTGTCTCCAAGCAAATCTGGGTAGAGCCCTCTTTAAAACTTGCTTTTTAACTTTTAGACTGCTATCCTGTTCCTTTGTCCTCCTCCTTGCAACATTTTACAGACCTGCAGTTCCCTCCACTTGTAGCAGCTCTGACACTATCATGAGAATCACTAGTGATATTCTGTAAATGCCAGCCAAAATCTATCTGCAAGAACATCTGCTCAACAGTGCAAAACTGATGTAATTACCAACCATCATCTCTTCTCCTCCTGCTGGGGTAACTGCTCCAATGCATGACTTTTTGCCCTGAGCTAACAAGATCCAGAAACTCCCTGTTATGTACAAAACCTGCTGCTGAAAACCCATGTAGCTTGAACACAAATTATAACCCAATCTCTCAACTACAAGAGTAACTAACACCCCTGTGCCATAGGGTCTTGGCAGATCTTGCTGAAACCTTGTGAGTCCAAGACCCTATCCTCCACCCCGTACCTGTTTTTGTCTAATATAAATGGTCTTCAAAAGAGTATGATAGGAAAAGGGAAGATATACCTACAGTTCCAATAACACTGTTTTCAAAGTACAGCTACTGAAAAGGATAATTAAATGTCAAATGTCTGAATTGGAACTGAAGCAGAAGGAGGAATTTTTAAAAATCTTTGTTGAGCATCTGCTATTTGCCAAGTGCTGTCCTGGATGCTTTGTCTATATTATCTCACTTAGTGGAGGTTTTTGAAATTCTGGCAATCAAGTAATTCCGAGTTTGAATCCATTACGTTGAGGACAGGCACTCAGGTTCAGATATGCCTCCTAAGATTATGGAGAAGTTCAACCAATAATAATGATAAGGAATACATTTGAAGTATTTAATTCAAACTATGTTGAGATAATAAGTGCAAGGAAACCATGTAGTTTAGGAGAGGACATCACCATGCTATGGAGTATCCAACAGGCTTCTTAATCTGACTTAATTTCCACATCTATAAAAATGAGGGAGATGGATTAGATGGTAGATGGTCTAAAATGTCATGATGCATTGATTCTACAAATCAGATTTCTTTCTGAAACACATGTAGAACTACACATTCATTCCTCTCATTTTGGGTTTCTCTTAAATTCAGAGTGAGGCTAGAACCAATTAGAACTAGTAGCAGAAGGATTATGGATTAATAATGAGATGCTAGCAAATTATTTGGGCTGGGATTTAGCTCAGTTGGTAGAGCGCTGCGCTGCAGTCTCTGAGGTCCCGAGTTCAATTCCCAGCACCGCAAAAATGGGAGAAGGACCTGGCAATCCACTCCCAAGGCAATCCCAAAACAGTCAGCCATTGAAAACCCTATGAGGGTCTCTATGAGTTGGATACTGACTTGATGGCACCTAATAACAACAACAACAAGCAAATTATTTTGCTGGTTTTGTGATATTTTGTTCTTCAAGAAAATGTTGGCAGGATACCCTGGCACACATCTGTAATCTTGTTATCTTGGGAGGCTAAGGCAAGAGGATTTGAGGCCAGAGGCAGCCTGCATAACTTAGCAAGACCCTGTCTCAAAATAAAATATAAAAAAGGGGTTGAAGGTGCAACTCAGTGGTAGAGCACTCACCTGGCATGTGCAAGGTTCTGGGTTCAACCCCCCCAGTACCAACCACACACACACACACACACACACACACACACACACAAAGAAAGAAAAAGTAAAGAAAATGGTGAACACATAACTTTCCCAAATAAATATATCCAATCAAGCTGAACTGAGATAATAAAGAATACTTCTAATCCCAAGTGAAATCATGGGCTACTACACATATAAAATATTTAAAGACAAAGGAAAAAAACTATCAGAATATAACCTCTGTCTGATCTTCTTAGAGAAATTTTATTTGTACTTTGCTATAAGAAAATAATGTTGGACATGTATTTGTTTGTTCTATAGAGATATTTGATATCAGTAGATGGAGCATTGCCTTTCCATCATGAGTCAGCATAAAAAAAATCTCTATCACTCTTCCTTGGATTTTTGGGGTCTCTTTCTAGCTCTTAACTGATAAACAGCTCTAAAAAGATCAATGAGAGCCAGGCGCGGTGGTGCACACCTGTAATCCCAGAGGCTTGGGAGGCGGAGGCAGGAGGATCACAAGTTTGAGACCAGAGGTAGTCTGTGTAACTTAGCAAGACCCTGTCTCAAAAAGTAAAAAGAAAATAATGGGCTGGGGGCGCAGCTCAGTGGTCTAGCACTGGCAAAGCAGGCAGGCGCGAGGCCCTGGGTCAATGAATCAATGAATCAATGAATAAATCATGAAATATTGTCAGGTTTACCATTCACGTCCCAGCACTATGTCAGGCACTTGACTTTCAAACTAATAAAAATGGCTTGATCCATTAAGACCCAGGTAGAATGGACTCTGGAAATAAAGAATGAAACAAACTGAATGTAGATAGAAAAGAAGAGGCAGAAGAGACAAGGGAAGGTTGTGCACCTCAATAGCAGAATCTTCTGAAGATGCTGGAGAAAACAAAAGTAATATCTAGATGACATTTACAGCATTGTCACCATAGAGTATATTTACCACAAATAATCAGGATCTCTAAGTGCATTGGGCATGACAGGTCTTCTGCCACATAAGCAAACATTGTCTGACATAAAATGAGGTATGTGTTTAGTTAAGTTCCTACTTCCTATGACATGAATACTTACCTTTCACTGGCCTTCATGAAGTTGGACTTTAATAAATAAATTAAAATCACAAGCTTATTACTTTAGAAAATTCTAACATTTACAGTAACAGGAAGTCTCTATATTTTGAAAAGATCTCAAAAAAATCATCCTCTATACTAATGGCTGCAAATTATTGTCAATAAAAAAGGAAGGACATATACTCACAAAGGAACTTTCCTAGAGTTCAAAGGAACAGAGAGATGAAAAACCTACAGGTGAAGGGTAGGGCTTTTTCAGAGCCTTTTCCAGTAAATAAGTCCCAGTTCTGGGATTATGTAGAATACCTGATTCCATGTTGAAAACACAAGGTAACCATATCCCCAAGAACAAAGGTACATTCTGACCTGGCCATCATCCTCCCAGAAAGTGGGTGACAGAGGGACTCTCAATCATACTGAGGATAGCCAGAATCACATGGACAGATGGACACTGGTAGGACTTCCCAAGGGTTTTATTACTTATTTGGTGGCAGACCAAGGCCTAGGAGATCTAAAGAGTCTCCTGTAACAAATAGAAAAAGAAATACTAAACACCTACTCTGTCCCAGGTGACCTGCCAGGCCCCTACTTTGTGCAAGGTGAGAGCCTCAGGGTCCTCAGTATCTCTCCTTGACCCTTTCACTGGAGCCAGGAGTGACAGTCTCTCAACTAGAACAAGAAAGCAAACTGGATTGACTCATGCTAAATCCTAGAAATGAAGTATACCTCCTGGGAACAAGCGTTGAGAAGGATCCTGAGGCCGTATCTGGACTCAGTAGGAAGAAGTGTTAGAATTATTTCAGGGTATCTGCCACAGGCCTGGTAGTAGAGAGCTACAATATGCTTGTCTCTCACCTACCACTTCTGGTCCCGTGTAAATTCATGTACATCCACATGCAGAGCTATGTCCTGAAAAATAAGTGATATGTAGGCAGAAAATATCAAACAATTTAAGCTAGATCCGAGGGTTTATATCAAGCAGTGTTTGTCAAAGTGAAGATAGCAGTCCTCAGAATCCCTGGAGGCCAGGCCACAGTCTGCATTTTTAACAAGTTCCCCAGGTGATTTCCATGAACTTAAATGTTTAGAACAACCATAAAGGTCCCTAAGGAAGTATTCAGAAATATTCCCTGGCCTGAAGGTATGTGATCTTCCTTGGCCAGGCGTTTGTCTTGAGATCAGCATTTTGTTTCACTTTCATAGATGTTATTTTCTTACATCATCTAAGATTAATCAGTCTGCAAATATTTGGTTCACACTAACCCTCACCCTAACTCTGACTCTAATCATTCAGTATACCTGATCACTGAGAGGGGTGGCCCATGTGCAAATAAGTTTTTACTCTGAAACTACAACTGAAAATCAATAATTTAGTTCCCAGCTCATAGTGAGTCTCTTATGATTTTATGTAGTATAAAATCATGTGGCATACTCAGAATGACAGCAAAGGGAACTGAATGTCCTTGAGGGATATTTCTACCCCTATATGAAAACGCATTACTCTAGCCCAGACTCTAGATAAGGATGTATCAGCCTATAGCAACCATGTAGAATCAGAGCATCTGCGATGTAATTCATTGGCAACCTAGTGTTCAACTTGACTACTCTGTTCCATGTTCTCACGTGTTAGATTATACACTACAAGACTGTGTCTTAGCTTATTTTTATTCCACTGTCATTCAAGTATTTTTAGGAACTACTCCAATCTTAGGCTGGGGTTTAGCTCAGTTGGTAGAGCACTGCTCCACACTCTCTGAGGACCAGGGTTCAATCCCCAGCACTGCAAAAATAGGAGAAAAAAGTGGCAGTCCACTTCCGAAAACAATCTCAAAACAATCAGCCATTGAAAACCCTATCAGACTCGCTATCAGTTGGATCCAATTCAATGGAACCTAACAACAATAACACCAATCTTATCAGTAATATGTTTGCAATTCTTCTAATAGTTGTTGTTCTTAGGTGCTGCCAAGTTGGGTCTGGCTCTAGCAACCCTCATATGGTTTTCAGTGGCTCATTTTTTCAGGATCGCTTTGGGAATGGATTGCCACATTCTTCTCCTGTTTTGTGGTGCTAGAGATCAAACCTGGGTCCTCAGAGAGTACAGAGCAACAGTCTACCAACCGAGCTAATAGGGTAAGTATTCAAGATGATTTCCAAAGACTGATAAACACTGTATTCTGTGACTTCTTTGTTCTAGATATCCTGATTCTTCACGATCTTACTTCCCAATTCTGTAAGTGCTTCTTATTAGTGCATGTATACAATATAAAATGGTCCACAGACCACTAATGATGGCTAAAATTAATACCTATTAATTAATTTTGAAGATGGTAGAATAGTCAATTAGCAGAGATACTTGGACTGAGTTTATGTACATTGCCAAAGGCAAAAAAAATAAAAGCTATTTTAGACAAGTATTGCAATAAAATGATATTTGAAGTTAGGATTAAGATAAAAGAGATCTTAAGATCAGAAGCAGTTACCATTGACCAATTCAATTAGCATGGCATGAATTTGTAGTTGGGATAATCAAGACAGAGGAAAGAGAACGGAAAGGGAAAAATTAAAGAAATGAAGCTTCAGTAGCAATTGGAGACAGGTTGATTGAAATTAGGAGCTAAAGAAAGAAGAGTTGAAAATGACTCAAAACTTATTGCTCTTAAGAGAATAGACTCTGTTGATGTCAGCAGAGACCTGGGGAATCAGAGGCCTTCCATACACCTTGGAAGACACTTTTGCAACAAGTCTCCCATGAACTTTCTTCTAATTCTCCACATCTTGTTTTTATTAGGAAGTTATAATGCTTCCTTGAGGGAGTAGACAGTACCAAACAAAGAAAGAAAAATTAACTAATTAATTCATTATAAACTAGTAAGAATGTTTTTCTCCCTTTCCCACTTCCTATCATTATTAGGTTATATACAATTAATCTGAGAGTCAATCATTGCCTGACTGTGTACATTCATTCTGCAATTCCTGTTAATCTATGGGGAGCAATTCCTTGTATTCATGCTTTGGAAAAAAGGCAACCCAAGGAAAAACAAAACTAGGCTCTGTTGAGGAGATAATGCAATAAAATATGCTTCTGGAAGGGAAATTTCAAACCCCAAAGCTTTGTATACATAATAACAATAGGGCCTGCTTAGCATTTGGGCTAATTTAGCTTGCTTTCTGATTCCTGGAGTCGACGCCTCCTGGCTGCTGTGCTGTGCCAGCATTCATTAGATATAATATGCTGGCTAATGTCTTTACAGGGCCTGGAAGACCTACTTAAGGGCTTCAGGGTGAACACACATGAAGGAAGAGTTTCCAAGAGGAAAACTTTCTTCCTGGAACTCTTAGTGGTTTGGCCTAAAAGCTTTTTGAAAAAACAAAACAGTGTCTTTACCTCACATTCTTCTTCATACTATCTCTTTGTTCTCATTTCAGAGAGCCATTTTTACAAGCCAGTGTCTCCCAGGAAATATGGTGAACTGCATGGAGGAAGCTAGATAAACATCGAGTATGGTTATGATTCTGAACTTCAGGGCCAGGAGAAGAGAGTAAAACAAGAGTTCAAGAAACATTTAGCAGGCTGGTGATGTAGCTCAGTGCTAGAGCACTTACCTAGCATACATGAGGCCCTGGGTTAGATCCCTAGCACTGTAAACAACCAACAACAACAAAAAAAATGTTTAGCTTAAAGTCAAAAAAGACCACTTTCAAAGACACCATTTTTTACTCTTGACGTTTTACTGGTCATTATAGGCTCTCATTTCATATTTTTACATCTCAATTTCTTTTGTTTTTCTTTTGGAAATTGAGTACAAGCATCCTCTCATGATGGAAGGCATTATCACTTGGGACACAATTCAGGGTTTTTCATAACAAGTGAAGTTTTAATTCTAGACCTCTACTGCTTTATCCATTTACCAGTGGTTCCAAGACCTACATGAACAGAATGGTTTGAGGAACTGGGTAGTGTTAGCAAAATTATGTCCAGTTTATGTCCCACCACCAGACTTTTTTATAAATCAGAGAGGTTTGGCTAACAGTACATACAAAGAAAATGGAATAGCTCAGGGACAAAAATTAGATGGCAGTATCCATAGCAAGGGAACCTGAGATCAATTTTAGATTTTCAGAATGCTTGGACAGGCCATTTCTATTGTAAATTTATACATCAAGTTACATTAACGTCACATAATCAAACACTTGTTTGAACTCCCTTTGTTTTGATTCAATACTCACCAGGCCACCTTTTCATTATGACTTGATTTCCTAAAGGGAAAAAAAATTGAGCATATCTTGTAAATTTGAAACAGATTGATTCTAGGGACAGATACATTCCCACTACCAATAAAACTGGTAAATTGGCAGTTATGGTTTTCATACATGAGCTTGGTTACCATGAGCTCAATTCCGAGGGATGAATCTATTCTTGGTGTGCCAAAAAAAAAATCAAATTTTAAGCATGTGAAATTGAGGTGCAGTCTTAGGGCCATGTAAATCCACCAAAGTGGTACATACTATATTGTGAGACCTCTTGGAGATCAACCAGGCAGCCAGTCCCTAGGCACACGCATGCTCCCTCTGTATCATTTTGCAAAGCCACTAGGCACAGCCCTATTGGCTTTTGTGAAAATCAGACACCTATGCAGAAACTTGGCAACATTTGAATATTCACAACTTTACTGAATAAAATCTTTCCAGAACATATAAATCAATTGCCAGATAAGCATTCCTCAGCTATTATCAATGTAGCTTGGCTGTGTTAAACGTGTCTCACAAAACCAGACAGCAGCTTTCCACTCCCCATTTGCTGTGTGGTGCCCATAAATGAATGACTTCTGTCATATCGCCTCATCTTACAGTAAGCCACTATTAAACTTCTGATGCCACTCCTTCAGTTCATTGACTGGGGTAGGGTTGTCCATTTTTCAAAATAAATGATATTGTGTATTCCTCAATACTGTGTATTTTTTGACATGATGGAGAAAAAAGCCTATAAAATTACACCTAAATACTGCTACTGACCTATGATCAACCGTCTGACCAGCAACCCAACATATTACATCTTGTGTGAGAACACTACCTCTGGCTATCTAGAGGTCATGCATGAAGCTGAAAGAATCCCATCTAAAGAAGACATATGAGTTAAGATGCTCTAAGCCAGTCATACTCAATTTTGTCTGCTTCACATAAGTAGCATTTCCCATCAGGGAATTCAAGACAATAGTCAACATTTAATTTCTTAGGCTTTTTTATTTCTGGATCCCCAGACCCTGGCAGTACTTAGTGATTAACTGGCATTTAACTTAATAAATATTTGTTGATCAAATTAATTGAATAATAAATGCATTGAAATTTTGGTTTTCTGTCCCTGACTTTGTTTTTCTCCCTTATATTCCTACTATTTTTCTTCTCATCTTTACAATGTTTCTGATATCACCTTCATATCATAACTTTATACCTTTCTCCCTCTCTCTCAGGGATATAAGATAGAAGTTATAATAGAAATGTAAAAATCATCAAAACAAAGTTAAATTAAATATCTAAGACATATCCCAAATGGTATGTGAATAGAATACACCTCATACACAATACATTAGTTACAGAGTATTTCATTCTCATCCTCAAATAGTAATATAAATAATCTTATCTTTGTGTAGTGCTTCATGGTTTATGAGAACATTCAAAAACATTCTCCAACCTGATACTTTTAAGAATTCAATGAGTATGTTTCTAAATACTAAACATATTGTTGTCGTTAGGTACCATCAAATCAGCATCCAACTCATAGCAACCCTATGTACAATAGGCAAAACAGTATTGTTACTGCTTCTCTGCTATTCATAGAGTTTTCAATGGCTGATTGTTTTGGGGGAGTAGGTTGCTAGGTCCTTCTCCCAAGCCTACAGCACATGGTGTTCCCAAATGGTCTCCCATCCAAGTACTAACCAGGCCTGACCCTGCTTAGCTTCAGAGATATGATGAGATCTGACGCCACAGTGGTATGACTGCAGGCAAATATTGTACATAGTTTTTTTAAAAAAAAGATTTTGATATTCTACAGCCTCTTGTTTTATTCTCTAATCTAATTCCATTGTCTCCACTTCAAAGAGCAAATCATCATTTTGTCCCTGCTCCTTCAGGTGTTAGTTACCACCTTTCTTTCTTGGCTTTGAGGTTTACATCTCTATAAAGCCTCCATATTTATGATTGTGTCATTGATTTATATTTCTAGAGTAAAGAACATATGGCAGCTGGGCATGGTGGTGCATGCCTGTAATCTCAGTGCCTTGGGAGTCTGAGGAAGGAGAATCATAAGTTGGAAGCCCGAGGCTGCCTTCATAACATAGTGAGACCCTATCTCAAGATTTTTTTAAAAAGTCATACTAAAGGGTCTGGGAGTACAGCTCAGTGGTAGAGTTCTTGCAAAGTATGCACAAGGCACCGCAGCAAAAAAAATAAAAGAAGAACAAATAGCAAAGAGTAAAATTAGAACTCATCATGGTTTCATGATACAAATAAATTTCAGAAGATATGTATATCGATGCTTCTTTACACTTATGCATTGCTTAAGTGTCATGCACATGTCTCCCAGCTCAACCCTACACTAAGATACAGCTCTTCTGTTTCCAGAGCTTATAAGCTGAGAGAAAACTTGAACATGCTAGAAGTTTATTTGTTCTTTTCCTACTCTAGGTGATCTTGAAACTCAGATATACACAAAGCTATTAATGACAAAATCATTGTCCCTGGAGGGAGACAAAAAATTTTCGTGACATGTAATCTAGGGTTGCAGGAAAAGTGATCAAACCCAGTATAATCTTTGCAAACCAGTTGCATTAGTAGTCTTCTCTTTCCCATCTTGAGTTTTAGTCACTTGTGGGACTAAGACTTCATTCACAGTTTAGACTTTCCTTATTGTTCTTAGGTGCCATTGAGTTGGGTCCAACTCATAGCGACCCTATATACAACAGAACAAAATACTCCCCAATTTGGTGCCAGGCACATGGTCTTACTTATGTTTAATCCCATTTGCAGACACTATGTCAATCCATCTACTTGAGGGTTTTCCTTTTTTTCATTGACCTGCCACTCTCCCAAACATGATATCCTTCTCCAGGAATTGGTTCCTCCTGAAAACATGTCCAAAATATGTCAGATGCAGTCTAGTAATCCTAGCTTTCAAGGAGCACTCTGGTTGCCCTTGCTCTAGGACAGATCTATCAGTTCTTTTGACAGTCCATGGTATATTCAATGACTATCTCCAGCACCATATTCAAAAGCATCAATTCTTCTACTGTCTCCCTTATTCAGTGTCCAGCTTTCACAACCATACAATGGGACTGAAAATACCATGGCATGAGTCAGGTGTATCTTCATCTTCAGTGTAACACCTTTACTTTTCAATGCTTTAAAGAGATCTTTTGCAACAGCTTTTCCCAATGCAATGTGTCTTTTGGTTTCTCAACTGCTGCTTCCACGGGTGTTGATTACTGAACCAAGTAAAGGAAAATCTTGGACTGTCTCAATCTTCTCTCCACTTATCATGAGGTTGCTTATTGACCCAGTTGTAAGGATTTTAGTTTTATTGATGCTGAGGCACAATCCATACTGAAGGCTGTGTTCCTTGATCTTCATCAGTAAATGTTTCAAATCCTCTTCACTTTCAGCAAGCAGAGTTGTGTTATCTGCATAGTACAGGTTGTTAATGAGTCTTCCTCCAATCATGATGTCACATTCTTCTTCATAAAGTCCAACTTCTTGGATCATTTGCTCAGCATAGAGATTGAAGAAGTTTAATGGAATGATACAGCCCTGACACACACCTTTCTTGACTTTAAACCATGCAGTATTTCCTTGTTCTGTTCAAACAAGTGCCTCCTTGTCCATGTACAAATTCCTCATGAGTACAATTAAGTACTCAGGTATTCCCATTCTTTACAGTGTTAAGCATAATTTGTTATGATCCACATAGTCAAATGCCTTTGCATAGTTAATAAAACATAGGCACTTTTCTGGTATCCTCTGCTTTCAGCTAACATCTGACATCAGCAATGATGTCCCTGGTTCCACATCCTCTTCTGAATCCAGCTTGATTTTTGGCAGTTCCCTGTCTATATACTGCTACAGTCACTTTTCAATGATCTTTAGCAAAATTTTACTTGCATGTGATATTAATAATATCATTTGAGAGTTTCCACATCAGATTGGATTCCCTTTCTTGGGAACAGGCACAAATAACAATCTATTCCAGTCAGTTGGCCAAGTACCTGTTTTCAATCTTGGCATAAGAAAGTGAGCACCTCCAGTGCTGCCTCTGTTTGTTGAAACAATCTCTTCATCTCTTTGTATTCCATCAATTCCTGGAGACGTGTGTTTTGCCAGTTCCTTCAAGGCAGCTTCCACTTCTTCCTTTAGTACCATTAGTTCTTGATCATATGTAACCTCTTGAAACTATTGGTCATCCACCAATTCTTTTTGGTATAATGACTGTTTGTATTCCTTCCATCTTCTTTTGATGTTTCCTACATGGTTCAATATTTTCCCTCTAGAATCCTTCCCTGTTGCCCCTCGAAGGTTGAATTTTTTCTTCAATTGCTGAAGCTTGAGAAAAACAGAGCATGTTCTTCTCTTTTTTATCTCTAGCTATTTGCATATTATTATAACATTTGATTTTGTCTTCTCGAGCTGCCCTTTGAAATCTTCTTTTTAGTTCCTTAACTCCATCATGTCTCCCTTTTACTTCAGCTGCTCAATGTCCAAGGGCAAGTTTCAGAGTCTCTTCTGACATCTAATTTGGTCTTTTCTTTTCTTCCTCTCTTTTCAATAACCTTTTGCTCTCCTCATGAATGATGTCATTGATGCCATGCCACAACTTATGTGGTCTTTGATCATTAATGTCTAATGCATCAAACCTGTTCTTGAAGTGGTCTCTGAATGCAGGTGGGATATACTCAAGGTCATATCTTGGCTCTGGACACTTGTTCTAATTTTCTTCAATTTCATTTTGAATCTACCTATGAGCAACTGATGGTCTGATCCACAATCATTACCTGGTCTTGTTCTGACATTTGATATTGAGTTTTTCTATCCTCTCTTTCCACAAATGTAGTCAATTTAGTTCCTGTGTGTTCCATCTGGTGAATTCCTTGTGGATAGTGGCTATGTATACTGGTGAAAAAATGTATTTGCAATGAAAAGGTCATTGGTCTGACAAAATTCTATCATGTGCTCTCTAGCTCTCGTTTCTGCACCAAGGCCATATTTTCCAACTACTGAGCCTTCTTGTTTGTTTCCAGGTTTTGCATTCCAGTCACCAGTAGTTATCAGTGCATCCTGATTGCATATTCTATCTATTTCAGATTGCAGTGGCTGGTAAAAATCTTCCCTATCTTCATTTATGGCCTTAGTGGTAGGTATGTAAATTTGAATAATGGTCATATTAACTGGCCTTCCTTCTAGGCATATGGATATTATTCTATCACTGACAGCATTGTACCTCAGGACAGATCTTGAGATGTCTTTTTAAATGATGAATGCAACCCCATTTCTCTTTAATTTGTCATTCCCAGCATAGTAGACCATATGATTATCTGATGCAAAATGGACCATGCCAGTCCATTTTAGCTCACTGATGCCTAGAATGTTGATGTTTATGTGCTCCATTTCCCTTTGGATGATTTCTAATTTTCCTAGATTCATACTGTGTACATTCCATATTCCAATTATTAGTGGATGTTTACAGTTGTTCCTCCTCATTTTGAACTGTGCCACATCAGCAAGTGGAGGTCCGTGGGGCTTTATTCCATTTCTGTCATTAAGGTAGATTCTACTTTGAGGAGGGAATTCTTCCCCAGTCATCTTTTAAGTGTCTTCCAAACTGGGGGGAGCTCATTTTCTGGCAGTATATCTGACAGTGTTTCTCTGCTATTCATGGAGTTTCAATGGCTAATTGTTTCAGGAGTGGACTTCCAGGTTCTACTCTCTAGTCTGTCTTAGTCTGGATGATCAGCTGAAACCTGCCCACCATAGGTGACCCTTCTTGTATCTGTAATACCAATAGCATAGCTTTCAGCATCATAGCAACATGCAAGTATGGCAAACTGATAGACATGTGGGGTTGACTTTCCTAGATTACCAAATTGAAAATGTTTCATATTAAATTTATCTTTATGTTGTTATTGCTGTTGTTGCTAGGTGTCATTGACTCATAGTGACCCTATGTACAATTAGTGAAACATATTGTCAGTGCTTCTCTGCTATTCATAAGGGTTTCAATGGTGGATTGATTTTTAGGAGTGGGCTGCTGTGTCCTTCTCCTAAGCCTATAGCCCCTGGTGTTTCCAGGTGGTCTCCCATTCAAATAATAACCAGGCCTGGCCCTGCTTAGCTTCTGAGATCTGATGGGATCAGACGCCATAAGGCTGCAGGCAGTAGGATATCTCCATGTAGCAGGCAACAAATTCTATTCTAGTTAACTAATTTTTTTTTCTTAGAAAGTGAGATATTTCTCCCATTGAAATGGGGACTAAGATTTCGAGCAAATCCTATAAAAGCTTCTCTTCCCAGGTTCTGGGGCCACAGCCAGCAGATGTTCCTGGGTGATTGAATTAGGGTACCCCAGGTGCTACCATTCTCCTCTGTCTATGGTAGAGACCTAGAAAGGATATATCTGTGCTCCCTGGGATCCTCATCTGTGTGTTTTTACAGCAGACATTATTTATTAAGTTGATTGCCCTTGTATTTCTACTGCTTGCTCTCTACTTCGCAATTAGAATAAGGGTTAAGAGAAAGTTTAAACTCCTAACTGCTTTATCACTATCTTAAATGCTACAACTCCATATCTGTAAATGTTTATTTATCCCTCACCTAAGGCCAACTTACTAACTTAATTCTCTGAGTTGCCTGTCCTACTTTCTAAGGCTTCCGTGCCAAGCTGAACAGATGAATGGAAGAAGACAAGAACTGTGGTAGGCTTATTGCAGTTGCCCTGGTGGCGCCTTGCTTGCACGGGAAAGTTCTCTGAGGGCCTCTGGCCCCAAAGTTCCCATCTGTCTCCATGACCTTGACAAGAACCATAACTGCTTACTTGCAAGGAATAGTATGCAAAGGTAAAATTCTGTTCTCTCTTCTTGGAAATATCCACTCATATACCTACTAAATATCCACTCAAATATCTACTAATAACTAATTGTAGAATATCCCACCCAGTTTGTCACCAAATCATGACCTCCCTCCTAAATTCTGTCATTCAGTTGAGCTTTGCATCTTCTCTCACTTGGACTTTTGATATGTCCACATAGCTATTCTTTATCACTACAATGTCTTTTTTATGCTCAGATTGTATCACCTCTTTGCTTGAAAACCTTTCATGATTTCTCAAACTGTTAAATCCCAAATCACTCCACATGGCAAGCCAGTTTTTGACCAGTTGAGGCCAAGCTCCTAATCCATCCTGACTTCCTACAGACAACCTATGCTCCCCACACTGACCTGTCCCTAAATCCCCCTCTGCGTGCCATTGCATATAATGCTGCTTCTGCCTAGAGGACCCTCTCCTCTCCCTCCTGCACTTGATCATTCCCTTCACTTTAAGATACACATTTTAATGTTTCTGAGGTGGGAGGAATCTTAGAGTCATGACAGAAAACTGCTGGCTTCTAAGCAAAGGATTTTATTACATGGATATACAGGAAATTGAGCTTACATAGGAAGTTCTGTTTATCTGATTTTCATCTCAATTAAGTTGTTTGCATTGATAGCACCACAAGTGGATGATATTTATTTAAATGTGTATCCTTAATTGTCCTGAAAATAGCTCCAAAAGATTACATTATGATGCAGCATTGAAATAAAAAGTTATTGGTAACATAGCAGAATGCTGTCTTGTGCATGACAATGTGACTAAAGCCAGTAGAATTTGCCAAATCTAGCAGATTACAGTTCAGAATTATCAAAGCTAAGAGAACCTGGATTGTCTCTGAAGCACCAAGTATATGTAAGGAATTTTCAACTGAATCTCAAGAAAAGCTACTTAAATTATTTTAGCTATGGAGAAAAATGCCACATTTCACCAAACAGGAAATGCAGGTGAAAAAGCTGATTCTTGCCCATCAAAACCCATAAAAATTGTATTTTCAGTTCTAACAAGATATAGATCACATGTGTGAACTATGGAAAGCCATATGTCATAGTCTTGCTGCATACACATAACTATTGATTACCAAGTGATTCAGGTAGAAAATGTAGAAAAAGCTAAGATGCAAACTTATAGTATATGAAGAAAGTACACAAATTTTAAAATAATTTTTAAAATAAGTTATAATTTTTATTAAATTATAAATTATAATTTTTAAATAAATTAAACACATTTTATTCAAGGTTGATATTTACTCTAAAAATTTCTTTTTCCTCTAAAGCTCTTATTTGACCAAGGATTTACTGTCTTACTAATAACTTCGTCTTTGTTAGTTGCTCTTGAGTTGAGTCTGACTCATAGTGACCCTATGTACAACAGGGTGAAACACTACCTGACACTTTGCCACGTATGTGATCTTTTCTAAGCCCATTGTTGCAGTCACCATGTCAATCCATCTAGCGGAGAGTCTTCCAATTTTTTTACTGAGCTGTGACTCTCCCAAACATCATGTCCTTCTCTAAGGATTGATCCTTCTTGACAACATGTCCAAAATACATAAGTCACAGTCTAGCTATCCTTGCTTCCAAGGAGCACTCTGGTTGCACTTCTTCTAGGACAGATCTGTTGGTTCTTTTGGATGACTTCTTAGATTCAAAGAAATCTGATATTTAATTTATATCCCAGGCATTGTCCTGAATAACTCCTTGAATACTAACAGAAATGCTGTGAGATAAATGCCCCCTTTTGCAGATGGAAAAACTGTGGGTCAGAATGTTTAAGTCACTTGCCCAAAGTATGTAGCAAGGAAGATACTGAAACTCTTGAGCTTACCTGTAGTATAACTCCAGTGCCAAAGCTCTTGAACATTGTCTATAAGCCTCCCTACTCTTTCCTAGCACTAATGTCACAATTGACTTTCTTGACAATGGATTTTCCATATCTTCTGTCTGCCTAACTCTCTGAACTAAGATGTACAATCATCAATAGGATGGGCCTAGTGACCCTAAGAACACATAGACATTTTTACCTGAGTGAGCTGCTTTGGTAATGTCAGCTTTAAAAGAAGGCTTTCATCTTTTGGTCTTATCTTTTTTCTATACCATAAAGTCTCCAGATAGGTTAAAACTCCTTCTATGCAAGAAACTGTGACTCATATCTCTTTTTCTCACTTGTACATAGCTGGACACATAATAAGCAATCAATATTCTTATTAATGAATTAATCTTTCATTTCTAAAGAATTAAAAGATAATTTCTAAAGATAATTTATTATTTCAAAAACATAAATCTGAGTCTTTCTCTCTACCATTGTCCAAGTATATGGGATTAGTCTCCAAAAATTAAAACTCCATCTTTGCATCTGCATAAAACTACTTTCTTCAGTCTCTCCCACAATTCTCCCTCTTTCTTTTCTCAACAATAAAAGTCATTATGATTTAAAATCAATAAATTATAATATCTTTATTTCACCTTGGGAACATTTATGATGCTCCTTGATCTGGGGCACAACAGCTGAGACAAGGCACTCCAAGAAGCACAGTCATGCTTCGTGCCCCACACCAAGAAGGCTGATGGAAAGTTGTCACTGATCTCTGGCAGTGCTCACAGCCCATTCATGGGAGGCAGGAAGTAACACCAACAGACAAAACACGTTTGAATGGACTGAATGTCAGAGCCGAGCTATTCAGAACCAAATTCCAACTTTCAACAAAATACATTTAATCATGGTTTGCTTTCATATGCTAAAGAGCAATTGTGATAGTTTTGGTTTTTACTTCCATGCAACTCTGCCTTAGTGGATTAAAAATGGCAAAAATTAAATGTGAAATTTGTAACTATTTAGGTGTGAAAAAGAATGAACACAGTAAACACTACTCACTCTTGTGGCCAGAGAGCTTTGACTTTTATTAGAGTCTGAAGTTAAAAATTACTTAATATCCCCAAGTCTTTTCCCCCCTTTAGGTAGTATTTATACTTCAGAGTGGAAGTTGGAATAAAGCATTCCCTCAGAGATCACTCAAATTAGCCTGCCCTGAAAATCCTAAAATTATATTTCAAAATTTGATTTGTCTAAATTTTAAACACCTAGCTTTAACCTTATATCCCCTCATTTGGAGTTTTAACCACTATTTGGTATTTATGGAAAATAGCTCTAAGTTAATGAAAGAGAATATATACCATTAAAAATCTATATGCCGATTAGATTTATAGAGCATAATTCAATAATTTTTTATAAAGCAATAAAAACACTTGCCAACTCTCATGAAAAACAGCCATATGTTTTGGCTTTAATAATGAAAATGTTTTATAAATAAGCTCCAATTATGGTCCATATTATTTAAAAAACATTGAATCTTTTCCTCTTCCAAGTATGGTTTTTTCCTCTATTTTTTGAGGTACCCTTAATAATTTACATGCAAATTTATAATATTTCCAGATTTATTATTTTTAACCACAAAAAAGACAATCAATTTTTTCTCTTTTAGAATCCAGTGTTCCTTAAAAAGACAAGTGAGATGACTAATGTATCAATTATGAAAACATCTTATCCTTATAAGAACTACTTTTAGCCATAGATTTCAAAGCAAATTAAATCATGAGCATAGATTTATCTGTCAAATTCAGGGACAGATTCATTCCATGAATTAATATGCTCATTTAGATTATATGAAAATAAAATTTTTAGTGTCTTTTATATATCCCCATATCACTTATATGTAGGTATATAGCACTACCAAATCCTTCCTGGAAAGCAATTTGGTAGTATGTACTAAAATCCTTTAAAAAGTTCTTATCCCTTGACCCAGATTCTATTGTAAGGACATAACCACCAAGACTTACCAAAATTTCTACATAAGAGTGTTTATTACACTGATATTTATGATAGTGACAAATTGGAAATATCATCATTGCCCAACAATATAGGCTTGGTTAAGAGACTTATGGTCAATCCACTTGATGGCAACTGCACAAATATTAAACTCTAAGTTCTTAAAGAATACCAAGAAATGTTTGTGATAAAGTGTTAACTTAAAAAAACAGTATTGCTAGTTTTTAACAGTTTTACCAAATTAGAATTGTAGTGTATATATTATAAATTGACAAGAATGGGTACACAAGAAAGGAAGGAAACATATCAGTCTATTAGTCTTGATTTTCTGAGTGGTGCAATTATGAGGAATTTCAAATTTCATCTTTTATTTTTATACTTTCTACAATGAACATTATTGTGGGGATTTTGTTGTTGTTTGTTTGTTTACTCAGGACTTGGAGGTTAAACCCAGGGTCTCACACATACTTTGAAAATGCTCTACTACTCAACTCATTTTTAATATTTTTTTATTTGGAGACAGGGTCTCACTAACTTACACAGGCTGCCTCTGGACTTGGACTTGTTTTCCTCCTGCCTCAACCTCCCAAATCACTGAGATTAAAGGTGTGCACCACTGTGCCCAGCTCTGAACATTACTATCTTTAGAATCAAAAAGATATTATTAAAAATAATATTGTAAAAAGTCTAATGCCTGCTATTAAAATAAGTTATATTGAAGAAAATGATTTACTGGGATAGAGAGTTGGTTATATATGTTAGCTCATAAAAATTTTGCATAATTCACTCCAATTTGTATTAAATATATATATGAATTTGCATAAAATTTTTTGAAGGATATATAAAATATAACAAGGGATTATATTGAGTTTATGGAAATATAGATGTTTCCTATTGCCTAAAGATTTGCATTATCTTTAGACAACTTTTTAATTATACACTCTTATCAGTGAGATTTTAACACACCCACATGTATATTTTAATGTTGTGTTCTAGTATACTAATAAACTATACACATTGTAAGTTTTCCACAAAACGGAAATATTAAGAAGATGAGGGGGTTTTTTTGGTTTTTTTGTTTGGTTTTGTTTGGTTTGGTTTTTCAGGTTTTTTGTTTGTTTGTTTTGTTTTGTTTTGTTTTGTTGCAATACTGAGGGTTGAACCCAGGGCCTCACACTTGCATGCTTTGCAAGTGCTGGATCACTGAGCTGCACCCTCAGCCCTATTTTTGTGTGGGTTTTTTTGTTTTTTGTTTTTTGTTTTTTGTTTTTTACTTTTTTAAGACAGGGTCTCACTAAATTATGCAGACTGCCTTTGGTCTCGAATTTGCAATCCTCCTGCCTCCACCTCTGGAGTCCAGGGGGATTACAGGCGTGTGCCACCACCACCACACCCGCTAGTTCTATACTTCCTGTTTCCAGTGGATTGTCTTAGAATGTGACCACTGTTCTAGAGAACAGCAGATCAAAATGAACTAATATTTAGGACCTGTTTATTTCTTTTTAATTATGAAAGATTTTAAACATACTAAAAAGAGCAGAAAATGTGACAGATGTACTATTATCCAAGTTTAACAAAGGTTAGCATTTCACTCATTTACTTCATATATTTTAAAAAATAAAACTACGTAGAGTAAATTATTCCCTCTATTTTTTTTCTCCAGTATAAACTTCTATCTGGAATATGTAATATTATCCTTCATAACCTTATCCTTATACTTTTTACTATACATAGGTTGTTGTTGTTAGGTGCCCTCAACTATGGTCCTACAGAACAAAACACTCCCTAACACTGTGCCAAGCACACAATCTTTTTATGTTTAAGCCCATGGTTGCAACCACTGTGTCAATCCATCTAACTAAGGGTCTTTTGTTTTTTCATTCACCCACTGCTCTCCCAAACATAATGTCCTTCTCCAGGAATTGGTCCCTCCTGACAACATACCCAAAATATGTAAGACACAGTCTACCCATCCTTTCTTCCAAGGAGCACTCCTGTTGCACTTCTTCTAGGACAGATCTGTTGGTTCTTTTGGTATATTCAATATTCATTTCCAACACCATATTTCAAAACCATCAATTCTTCTCCTGTCTCCTTTACTATTCAACGTCCAGCTTTCACAAACATATGATGCAACTGAAAATACCATGGAATGAATCAGGTGAACCTTCATCTTCAATGCACCATCTTTACTTTTCAACACTTTAAAGAAATCTTTTGCAACAGCTTTTCCAATGCAATGTGTCTGTTCATTTTTTTGACTGCTGCTTCCATGGGTGTTGATTATACACCCAAGTAACGGAAAATCTTAGACAACTTCAATCTTTCCAAAACAGAAGTTTTCAGTGAATTTTAAAAATATAAATGATTTCAAAGTGTGTATATGCTTCTGCAAATTACTTTTTTCAATCAACTATATGTTATTCACATGCAATGGTACCACTGTGGGCTCCAATCCTATCAGATCTCAGAAGCTAAGTAAGGTCAGGCCTGGTTAGTACTTGGATGGGAGACCACCTGGGAACATCAGGTACTGTAGGCTTGGGAGAAGGACCTAGCAACCCTCTCCCAAAAAATAGTCAGCCATTGAAAACCCTATGAATAGCAGAGAAGCACTAGCAATACTGTTTCACATGTTCTTCACTGACTCAACAGCACCTAACAACAACAATATGTTATTCAGGTATATCCATGAAGATGCATGGAGGTCTAATTCATTCATCTTAACCATTTTATGATTTTATAATAATCTATACTTCTACTTCATAATTGATAAACATATTTCCATTTTTTTAACATTTCAATACTGCAGTGAATAGTCTTCCACATGACAACTTATCTACATGAATAAATTTCTTTACCATATATACCTACACTAGGAATTGCTGTGGGGGAGTATGCTCAACTTCAATTATATTAAATATTGCCAGATTCTCTCCAAAGGCATTGCATGATTTACACTCCCAAAACTAATAAACAAATGTGAGTAGGTGTGAATACACACACACATATGCACAGAGCCTCATCTTTTTATAGTAATGTGTATTATAAATATCTTCTGCCAGTCTGCAGCCTGTTCCCCAGTTTATGTTTAATTTAGTCTAAGCCCCCAAATCTTTTCCAATATGGTTTGTGGTTTTTAATTAACAAATTCTCTTCCATCCCATTTTATAGAGATATCTTCCATATTTAATCCTAAAAGATTAAATTTTTCTTTCCCCACATCATAAGTGTGTTTTTGTATGTGGTACAAGATCAGAAATCTACTTTCACATGTATATCCCATATTTTTCCAAGCAACATTTAAAAAATTGTTATGCCACAGAACTCTCATGCTTTTTCTGCAAAGTACCATATGCACATGTGCCCCATTCTGGGCTTTCTGTTTTTCCACTGGTCATTTTTTCTATCTTTTAACAAATACCCCAATACCTGAGTTGCTGTACTTGTATAAGAAGTCTTGATACCTTTCACAAATGAGTTACCCCTTCTACTCTTCTTCAAAGCTGCCTTAACTAATTTTTCATCTTTTTTTTTCCATGCAAACTTTAGGATCAGTTTGCCATGTTCTGCCCACCCTTTTTGTGAGTAAACTGTTTCTGGCTTCAGTTTACCCACAGAGAGAAGACAGCAGTGTGTCATCGCACCAGAATCTTTCCCGACTTCTCAGCACTTTTATGCAAGTTCAGGCAACAAAATTCTAGGGACTTAACTAGCTGTGCAGCATTTCTTTCACTCAAGGTTTTCTTCATTAAATGGTATCTTTTCTATAAGGCAAATATAGTTGCAAAAATAATTTTGAAAGTTTGCTTTGATCCTCTCTGTCTCTCTCTCTCTCTCGCTCTCTCGCTCGCTCGCTCGCTCCACAGTACAGACATTCCAACATACCCAAAACTTAGTCAAAAGATGATCATCTACTTTTTGAAGAGCTTATTGGATTATGGGCTATGTGATCATAGATTTTTCTAAACTCTAAAGGATTATACATGATTTAACCTATGGTCTAACAACTAGTAGAATATTTGTAATCAAATAGGACCTGGAGAAGTCCAACATGAATACTTTGCCAAATTATATTTGTCTAATTCTTAATGAGACTAATCTTTGGGTCATGTCACAAATAGCTCTCTACAAAAGAAGGAGAGTGGAGGAAGGCAAGAAAAATCCAACCCCATTTTTTGATGATAATATTTAATATTTTTCTCTAAAAGCATTGTTTCCTATGAAACGTCTAGTTTACAAATGTATTTAAGTTGTGCAGAATGTATGTTTATAACTAATATATAATTTTGAAACTCATGTTAGTTGAGTATAAATATACTAATTTTACTACAGACCTCACCAAAATAAAACAGACCAAAAGAAAGTATATGTATTTGATATTGCTATTATTGGGCTGGGGTTTAACTCAGGTGGTAGAGTGCTGTGCTGTACTCTCTGAGGCCCTGGGTTCAATCCCCAAATGGGAGAAGGACCTGGCAGCTCACTCCCAAATCAATCCCAAAACAATCAGCCATTGAAGACCCTGTGAACAGCAGAGAAGCACTGACATAGTGCTGGGCAGAGCACAGTGTTGGACTCGACTCAATGGCATCTAACAATATAGTTCTATCACAGATCTCTGTTGTCTTCTTGCACTAGATGGTCAGAAAATTGCTAAACAATTATTTCTGGACCAAAAATATTGTGTAGAGATAGTAAGTTCCAGGAAAAAGGAGCCTGGTTGATGCGATTTTATTAACATGTCCTCTGACAGTTTTCAGCAGGGCTGACCCTGTGCCTATGGGCTCTTCAGCCAAAAGGCATTAGAGTTGCAGTCAAGGACATCACTTGTGAGAACTTGAGTCTTTCTGACATTTTGTTATCCTAGCTTTTGCCTTTAGGGACATTAATGTCTTGGACAATCACTGATAGTTTCAGGAACCTTGTTTATGAGTGTCCCTCAACCTCTCCAACATGACAGACCTCAGAACACCAAAACCCACAGCCAAAGAAGACAGCAAAGAGATGAGGGGATGCAAGAGGGAACTCATGGTCACAGTGGAGGGAGGGAAGGCTGATCCAGAAGCTTAGGGCTAGCTGACGTATCACTTTCGAACTGAGTCCAGTTCATTCATTTTCTTTATTTTCTTTCTTTCTTTCTTTCTTTTCCTCCTTCCTTCCTTTCTTTTTCTTTTCTTTTTCTTCTTTCTTTCTTTCTTTCTCTCTCTCTTTCTTTCTTTTTTGGTTTTTGTTTTTGTCTTCATTATTTGTCTGTTTGTTTAGGGCTAGCCCTGGGAGAGAGCTTGCCTGACTTCAGGCTAGGCTAGGGACCACAGCTGAATGAGGTTTCAGCTGGATTCTGCAGCTTCAAGAGAAGTGGGCCTATCAGCCCTGCACCCTTAGCAAGTGTGAGCACTGTGTCATTCCAGGGAAAGGACGGCCCGTAGCAGGCAAGGCAATGTGGGGCAGGCCAGAAAGGGCACAGCAGGAAAGCACTGTGTGAGAAGCTACTTGTGTCCTGTCCTTTGCTCACTTCGGTACCCTGGCAGATGCTACTCTGTCAACATTAGCAGCTAGCACTTGAGCACAAATAGAAGCTGGTTTCATGGAAGGAGTTTAAATTGACACTAAAACTAATCCCTAGAAATCTAACTGTCCAGGCCTACCTCATTATCTACAAAGTGAAGTTCACATGCCAAGAGAATCCTAGTCAATCAAAAAATATTCAGACAGCTCCATTTCATATTCAAATAAGTAAGAGGACCATGAAAGCTTTCTTTTGCTCAAAAGTACTAGCATTTTACAACTGTAAAAGGCTCTACCATAGTCTATATGAAGCCCCGATTGCGTATGAAATGCCCAGTTAAGCTTGAGGGGTTGGCCCTCACTGTAATCTCACTATAGTACCAGCCACATATTATGGAATTCAGCTTTCAGGATTTCAGACTAATTAGAGAGGCACCCAGTAGCACTATGCGGGTTCTGTCAGCATTTCCACTATAAAAACCCCCTTTTCTGGGGTTTATAACTTGACCAATAAAAGATAGCCCCAGGCTGGAATGCAAAAAGGTTCAACACAGGAACAAGATTTTGTGTTTTAAACTAAATTTCATTAAAAATCTGTTCTTATAAGAACAGAGCAATAAAAATATGCTGGTTTCATTATTTCTGATGTTTTCTTTGCTTTGTTTAAAAATAAAAAGGAAAACATAAATGCATTTTCCAGGCATCAGGTCCAGGTCTTTCTTGAATGGTGTGTATTTTAATGGAAAATATTTGAGTTATTGGAGCTGAGAAGAAACAATTGCCCCACTACACACTAGTTTTGTTTGGGTCTGGGATTTAGCCCAGCTCAACTCAATTCAGAAATAAAAAGCATACGATGCCTTGAGTCATAAAAGCACAAATGGTTTTGCATGATTAGCAGGTTAACCACCATCGCATTTGTAGAGTGAAGTCCTGAGTTCTAGTGTTGGCCACCACCTCCAGAAGAGAGCATAATTTTGCAGTGATCACAGTGTTTAACCTTATCCATTGATCATGACAAAGGGCAATTTCACTTTCTACATCTTAGCAAGAAAAAATGAGGAATGTACAAATTCCATATACTATTATACACTCCAATGAAAACACAATTAAACTGTAGCTCCTTCCCTTTAGCGTTGTTTATTTATAATTTTGTCAATTTTGTCTTAATCATAGATGTGGCGTTTTTGTTTGGTTTAATTTCCTTTTGTTTTTGCTGTGCTGGGAAGCAAACCCAGGGCCTTGTACAATCTAAACAAGTGCTCTACTATTGAGCTGTACCCCCACTCCCATTTTATCTTAAAATATTAGAGCAGTGGGAATATTTTAATATGTCCAAAAACCAAAAATAAGGTTAAAGGGATCAGGAAAGCAAGATGTATGGAGCAGCTGCAACTCATGGGCCTGCAGGGTTTTTGGTGTTTTCTGTGTGCCTTCTCAATAAAAATTCACAGCAACCCTGTGAAATTAAAGCTCCAGGAGGCTAAATAAGTTTACCAAGAATCACAAAGTTAATTGGCAAAGCAGATATTCAGAGGCAGGGTATCAGACTCCAGAAACTGTCCTCTTCCTGCTGTCCTTGATTTACTGTCCAGTCAACTTTCTTTCCCCTCCTTAAATCATTTTACTGGGAGACTATTGCCTGGTCATTTCCTTAGTTTCTACCTACAGTAAGTTTCAAATTACTCTTGTTGCTGGCAGAACAAACTTTGTTTGTGCGCGTGTGCACGCATGCGCAGGGCCTCACTATGTAGCCCAGACTGACCGCGAACCTAGATCCTCCTGCCTCCACCTCTGGAGTGTTAGGCCCAGCAGAACTTTCTAATCTTAAAGAAAATGGTGAGAGTTGAGCTTCATTTGCAAAGCATTAGATTCCCAGGATGCCCCTACAATCTCAGCAAGCCTCTCAGGGTAAAGAACCAGAAAGGCTCTTCTAGAGAAATGCCCAGGGCCTTTTCTAAGGGAACTGCCAACTCACGGTCACTCAACTTAGAATGAAAGGAAGATTTCTGAATCCTCTTCAAACAAGCTTCATCCAAAAACCCTTGCGAGCCTTTTCCAGAGAAGCAGCTGAACATGCATCTGGGTTTAGTGAGGATCATTGCTCCAGAACCATGTGTTTCACTTCAGGGCCTCTGCCTTAAGAAAAAGTCACTTCCTGTGTCTTTGCAGCCCACCACCAAGCTATAACTATCTGTGGAACAAACTGTATTTGCTTCCTTGGAGACCAATGTCCCGTGAGACCTCCTTTTGTCCACTGGTCTGATATATACTGGGAGGAATGACTGGAAGAATACTGAGGAGCCTTTAATCTGCCAAATGATGGGCTCTCAGCCCTAGTGAGTACCGCCCTGGTGTGGAAAGAGGCTGTGGGTAAGGGTAAGAGGCTGAGACTTTTCCTTTGCTGCCAACCCCCTTTCCCATTTCAACATACACCATCTTCTATTCAGCCGCAGCCCTGGCCACAGGCATGATATTTGTGCCATCTACACATAAACAAAACTAAGAGGCACCTCCCTCAAGAATGCCCTTGATTTTGTCTATTTAAATTAGAACCTTCGGGGAAAACCACATGTATTTAATAGCCTGTAATTGGTTAAAGAGAACAGTGCCTTCCTAGAGACTTGAGAACATAGCTCCTTCCCTCCTGATTTGTTTCTTGGTTAACCTGACTAGGGAACAAAAAAGCTGTAAAATATTTGTTAGGCTGCAAAGCTTAACAAAGAAATGTTAAACAACACTGATGATGATATTGATTTCCTTCTCTTCATTCCTGCTTAGTCCCAGCTGTTACCTCCAAATGACTATCTTCAGTTTGTGGTTGTTAGATAGTGTGGAGATTATTCAAAGTCTAGAAGGTAGTAGACTTTTTTGGTCCTCTTATTTGAGTGGGAACTGGAGCTGCTGAATAGTTTTTGATCATGTAGGAATCCCTGACATGTGAACTCCACTTTGTAGACAATGAGCTTCCCCCTGGACATGGACAGTTGGATTTCTAGAGATTCCTGTTAGCATTTCTTTAAACCTCTTCCATGAAACCAGCTCTTTGTGCTCAAGACCTTGGTGTTAATGTTGGCCTTCACTAACCACTGGCTGCACAGTCAATTCTGCTTAAAAATTCCCTGCAAGGGTCAGCTGGCATTTCCTGCCTCTCTGTTACTTAGACTCACTAAGCGGCTTTATACATGTATTTGCACATGTCTGTCCAACCAGGCCCACTCAGGAATGCCCAACTTACCAAAATTCAGATTTGGAAGACAGAACATTTACAGTCAATTACCCATATCAAAAAGGTGCTCCTCTGTTTAGTCAAAGGAATTTCAAATGATTCCACTTACCGTTCAGCAAAACATCTATAATGTAAAATGAGGAAATCTAAATATACATAGTGGGCTGGGATTTAGCTCAGTTGGTAGAGCGCTGCGCTGCAGTCTCTGAGGTCCCCAGTTCAATTCCCAGCACCGCAAAAATGGGAGAAGGGCCTGACAATCCACTCCCAAGGTAATCCCGAAACAGTCAGCCATTGAAAACCCTGTGAGGGTCGCTATGAGTCAGATACCAACTCGACGGCACCTAACAACAACAACAACAAATATACATAGTATATATCTTTGATTCTGATATATATGTATATGTCTCAGAAAGACTATAATCATCTTGTATTCTTGAGGGGAAAAATTGAATTATAAAATCTGAGAGCTAAATATCTTTGATTTGCTTGACGGTTGCCCAGAGTATCTGGCACAGTGCTCTTTACAGAGCTAGAGCTCAGAAAGTCACCACATCTGAATGACTTAAGGCCTGCAGCATGTGGCTCAATGCCCATTAGGGTCATAAATTACTTGAGTAATGCTAATTATTTTTTGCCTTCAGTGCCCATGATCAATATATTTGTGTTTGACTTTTTTTTTTTACTTTAAATGTATTTCTTTGCAGATATTAAATTTTCCACCAGTGAGCAGAGAACCAAACTTGTCATGTTTTTCATTATTTCCTCTGCATCTATCTTGGTGAAAAGCACATAGTAGGCACTCATTAATTTGTGTTAAATGAATAATTCAATAATTGAAAAAGTGTGCCTTTATTAAGGCAGAGCTAATATATTTCTATATATTCTCCAGCATTACTTTCATCTGAAAATCCAGTGAGTCACAGAAAAATTACTGGTATTTTTTCTAATATAAATGAGTTCATAAGGATGTGATTGATTCCTGCCTATTCCATAGCCATCTGATTTTATCCAAGTATTTGCATTTCAGAGAGAAGCCCAAAGAGCTCTCCAGCCTCAGAATGCTTAAAAGAGTAATTGTTTTAAGTTAATACAAACTCAGTTGAGTAATAATTCATTCCCTTATTTTAAGTGATAAAATTATATCATAAAATACTAGTATGTTAAGTGCCAACCAAACAACAGTTCTACAACACCTAGGTTAAAGGCAATTTAAATTCTACACCTCCCCATTTTGATTAGCATTTTGTTCTTGTATCATTTTTCAATCCTGTCACCCCACACAGTGACTTGTGGGCAGCTAACCACCAGTATTCTCACCTCCTTTCCATGTCCTTTAGCTCTTCCCATCAGGAACACAGGCGAAATCACATGGACCCATGCTAGCCCTGGGGAAAGCAAGCTCCTAAGCCAAGGAGAGAAATAACCAGTGTCACTGGATTCTCAGAGCATGTGGTCCTCCATACAACAGAAGGCATTTAATTTTCAGACCATTCTCTTTCATTCACCCACGAGTTTGTGGGCCACAGTCTTTGTTAAAATTACTTTCTTATCTCGCTGCAGTCTTATGTGAAAGAGAGGGGGAAAAAAGGAAAAAAAATGTCTGGAATTCTGTTTGAGGATACAGATAACACAGGGAATATTAAATAGTTTTAAGAAGTTTTTTGTTGTTGTTGTTAGTTCTCACTTTTCACTTCTCCCTTTTTTTGTTTCTCCCCCAATCCTCCTCCCCAACCCAGGAACTATTTTGAAGCTCTCCTTGATTTGCTGGCTCTGCCCTGAGCTCTCACCTACCAGCACCCACCAGTGATGATTATGACTCACATTCACTGCAAATAAGGAAAAGGCTTTCCTGCACCATCCCAACCACATGTGTATGCAGTGGAAGTGGGAGAGAGGCCGTAACGTGTCTTAGCAACACAAAAGCACATCCTCACTTTTGCATACATATTTACCCAATTTCCCATCCAAAGGGCTCCTGTGCTTCAAGTGCTCATTTATTCTTCAACATTGGATAAAGAGATGAGAAGGTGAGGGAGGGGGAGGGACAGACAGACCTATAGATATGACAGATCTGTAGACAATGTTGTTAGCATGCCAGATCTTATTACCGAACCGTGGGAGGTCATGTATGCCACATCCCGACTCCATGGGGACCACCACATTTAAAACAAGATGAAAAAAATGTGATGTGGCGGGGAAAAGCCCTCTTGGGCAGCCTTCAAAGGCAGAGACAGGTTGTGACTGGATTAACATTTATTGACTGTTTAAGCCTGCTTTTTTGCTTCAGGACAGAGATACACGAGTTTAATTGCAGAGGCTGTTCTGCCAACTGATCACTAGAGTGGCAACCAAAAGCTTAACTAATCGGTCCTTCATTAGTGAAAAGTCTCTATTACAAAACAAATTAAGCATGCTCTGATCCTAACCTACAGGTCCAATGGCATTACGGCAAAGTTTAAGCTGTTAGACCAGTGAGAAACTTATTAAGGGCTAGCGCTGAGATAGCACTTTGCTATTGATTTTACAATACACAGGTATTATGATTTATGGAGTGCTGGTGTCACTCTAACAAGCTGAAGGACACACAATATCATCTCCAGCATCATTAAAATTCAGAAGCCTCTAGAACTAACTCATCAACCACTGTGCATTGTCACAGACTATGGCGCTGGGCTCCAGTTTCAAAATGTCCTAAGCTTGGGGACAGCCATCTCTCTCTCTCCTTGTTTAGCAATCAGAAATACACAGCAGCCCTTCAACATGAACTCAGGGCCTTCAGTTAATAAACAGAGTGAATTTCTGCCATGGGTAATCAACTATATGTTATTATTTAACTTTGGCTTTTAACATTCAGAAGTACTTTGTGCACATCTATTTCGTGCCTGTTTTGTTGACATTGGGTGCCATCGAGTTGGGTCCTATTCGTGGCGACTCTATGTACAACCGAGCAAAACACTCCCTGACACTGTGCCATGCCTGGGACTATTGTCAGTACTTCTCTGCTGTTCATAGGGTTTTAAATGGTGGATTGTTTCATGAGTGGATTGCCAGGTGCTTCTCCCAAGCCTGTAGCACCGGGTATTCCCAAGCAGTCTCGTATCCAAGAACTAACCAGGGTGACCTTGCTTAGCTTCGGAGATCAGGTGGGGTCAGATGCCAGGGTGCTATGGCTGCAGACTCGTGCTTGTTTAAGAAAAACTATATGCCAAAGTGGGCAGGGGTTTAGCTCAGTGGTAGAGCGCTGCTCTGCACTCTCTGAGGACATGGTTCAATCCCCAGCACCACAAAAAATGGGAGAAGGTCGCAGCAATCCACTCCCAAAGCAATCCTGAAACAATCAGCCATTGAAAACCCTGTGAGGGTCTCTATGAGTCAGACCTGACTTGATGGCATTTAACAACAACAACAACATATGCCAGGGCAGCATACAATTCAAGCAAGGCTCTAATTAAATGATACTTCTAAAAAAATTGTCTTATTTTTTACACATAAAAAGCTGGCCAGACTAGCTGTGGTAATCAATCAATAGTAATTCAATGAACACCAATTATACTCAAGTCATAGTAATAAGAGATAATCATTATTAAATATTTATACTACTGTTTCAGATCTGGTCTAAGTCCTTTCATTTGGTTAATATATTTAATCCTACAAAATCCTTTGAGGTGGGAAGTATTTTTTATCTCTATTTTACTGATAAAAATATAGAGTCTCAGAGAAGTTAAGTAAATTTGCTCTAAAAGTGCATAGGTACTACATGGAGCAGCCAGCATTCAAAGTGAGGCAGTTCAAGGCCAAGGCATTATCCTAGGCCCATTCCTATACCTAGTAATCATTTCTATTAGCAAAAGTAACATCCTTTCAACTAATTTCTATGTCTGAAATTCAATAATTTGAAGATGTTTCCAGTTAAAATCTAATCAAATGCAAACCTAAAGAAAATTGGTCACTAGTTTTCTCAAAACCCTTCCTGTAGAGTGTTATTGGGACATCCTTTGATTTTTTTTCTCTGAATTATATAAGCACAATGAGTAAAATATTTTTCCAGCCAGGCGCAGTGGCACATGCCTGTAATCCCAGTAACTCGGGAGGTGGAGGCAGGAGGATTGAAGGTTTGAGGCCTGTGTAACTTAGTGAGACCCTATCTCAAGATAAAAATTAAAAAGGGGCTGGGGGTGCAGCTCAATGGTAGAGCACATGCAAAAAGTATACATGTGGCCCTGGGTTCAGCCTCCAGCACTGAAAAATATAATTTCCAGAGGGCCTATCTTCTATGCCTTTAATACTTTCGATAATTTCTACTTTGCCTGAAATGATAGATAAATCAAACATGGTATTTTCTTTTCTTTTTTTTTTTTTTACACCATTCCCCATTCCTAACCCCATACTAAACACTATGCTAAATTCCTAAAAAGAATCTGTAGGGTTTATAATCAATATTGGCTAAAACTAGTTGAATTACAAGCTTATATTTTAACTTTATATCTATGTGCTTTGTAACAGTGTTTACTGAAGAGTGGAAATTGGCAAGAGATATGTCTATATTGCATCTAAAAGTAAAGAATTTGGGGATAGGTGTAGCAAAAGAAGCTTCTTTCAAAACTCTTGCACCTTGAGTTTCTAAAGCCCCAAAATATGGCTAGTGGAAATGTGCTATAACTACATTAATGATTCATGTTCAACTTTGTAACTCCAGATCATTTCCTGTCCAATGCACACAGTGAGTCATTTTCTAAATTTTGTATGAGGCTTCTTTACCCACATTCATTATACTCTTATGAAGGATTGTCCCAACTCTTAGTAAACATCTTTACAATTTCAAAGATTATTAGATGTTAGATTCTGCTTGTCATTTTCTCTTACCATCTTGGTGCTTTTCACCATCCAAGTCCCCAAGAATTTCAGAAATATTACAGAATAGCAGGCACTTAGCCAATGTTGGGTCAGAAGCATCTCCTTGGTTATCTATCCACCCAGGTTTTTTTGCTTCTGAGTGTAACTTAGTAGTATCAAGGAGTCTCCATGGTTCTAATTAACTTCTGATTATGCTGGTCCTCTAACTTAAAGTGCCCCTCCCTCCTCTCTCTACCTATAAATCCACAATTCATTACAAGTGGAAGGGCCCAAGTGTTACCACTTCCAGGAAACCCTCTGCAAATCCTCAAGTCAGAATTCATCACTCCATCTTCATTTGTACCCATGTGTTAGCAACTTAATTTTAACTAAATCAAAAGCCTTGCTGAAAGAAAGTTGTATATGGAATCAGAGTTTTGCCCAAGTGCACTTTTACTGCATTTACTCAATTGATCACTAGAAGCTTAGAATCTTCCATGACATTCATCTCTAATCTCTTAGTCTCATTTTCACAACTTGCAAGTATTATTTTAATGAACTTCAACCCTTTGGGTCTTCATCTGGTCAAATGTGTTCTTTAGTAGCTTTTATCTTTCTCACATAGGCAACAAGAGAGTTCTTGTGTCTATAGCAGTACTTCCTATAACATATGAAGCACTTTGGAACTCCTTTGTCCTGTGGGATATGCCTCAATGTTTCTTTACAACACACTCAGCTATAAGCCAACACAACCTCTCATTTTATAAGTAAAAAATTAATCAGGAGACAACAGAAGAGACTAACTAGAAGTTACTTGGCTAGTTAGGATAACACAGATGGATTATAATTAGTGACCTGTTTCTAAACCTGAGGGGAGCAAATTGGCCACACCTACATGTAGAAAATAAAATCAACCACATGGTGCTGGTCGGTCACATCGAGTTTTATTAAGTAAGTTTCAACACAGCCATGTGCCTTCTTCCATCTTGACCATCCTCCTAGTCTTCCTGACTCTGATTTCTAGAAGTTAATATTCTATATTTACTTGGGTTTCTTTTTAACCCCTCACAACCATGAATTCTAAATTCAATTCACCTTTAACAAAGCAGTCTTCATCCTGAGATTCCTCTCACCTTGCTTCTCCAGAAGAAGCCAACACAGCTGACAAAGTTTACTCCGTTTCTGTTCATAACTTACTCTGTAAGCAGCCTTCACTTCTTCACACACGGCACACATTTCTCCCCAACACTGTTCATCACAGTCCTAAACTTCACTCCTGGCTCATCTCTAAGGCCTACGCATTTTTCTGATCACACTCAATCCTCTCCCTCAGAATTAATTACTTAATCCTCTTCTCTTCATGGAACCTGACTTTTGCCTCGGTGCCAGCTCCTGTCTCAGTCTGTTTTCTATTAAGCTTTTTCTTTTATTTTTTATTTACTAGCCTGTACTCCCTGAAGAGAGTTATTTTCCTTTAGGCACAGAACTTCTCAGAGCATGAGTTAAGTAAATATTTGTTGAGTAAATAAATGAATAATGATAAAAGCATTGTGGATATCTGTTGTCTTTTCTACACAAATAGATTTACCCTAAAACTCCAGAAATGTCTTAATTTGTTAGCCAAGGGTTTTAAAAACAAATTTTTCCTAGAATGGTTTGACTAAACGAATGCCAGGATGCATAAAAACAAAGTGGTTATGGCATGCTTTATATACCATGAATCTGCATTGTGCTTTCTAAATATGACCTACACTTTATATTCAATTATGATAAATTGTAATTGTTCTTTTTAGAGTTTCTTACCCTCATTACTTGTAACAGTGAGGAAAGATATGTTTCAACAGCTATATTCCCACTAAAAAATAAATAACTTCATAAAAACTGTTGTGAAGCAGTTTCAGGATTGATATTTAGATAGTTTCAAACCATTTCCAAAAGATTTAAGTGAGAACAGAAAAATTCACTCACTGTTCTGGATGTTTTGTCCAAACAAAGCACATATGTAAATATGTGGAAACACCAATGTAGCTGCCTGGATAGTCTTTCTTCTACTCATGGCACAAACAGATTCATCTGCACCATTAGGTTAAAGGTGTTCTCACACCAAACCTAGACATGTCTTTGCTTCTCCTCACCACTTGTGACGTCACCTTTTCGCTCCTTGAATAAATCCAGGATCAGCCCCAGCCCATATAAATCTGTTCTGCCCCTTTGCTTCTGTCTTCATGTACAGCATACTGTAAATAATCATAATGGAGCAGTGTAAATAGTTCTGTGGTACACTGGAGACCCCTATTGGCAAGACTTGGACAGCAACTTCATAGCCTGGCATCTTAGTGAACAGAAACTGCTAGATCGACTCCTGCTGGAATCCTTTGGGTTCCAGTAGAGAAAGCGACACCACAAACAATTTTTGCATACTGATTAATCCGTTTGTGAAAGCCAATGTGTGTATGTTTATTGTGCTTTGTGTTTGTATGAAGATATTACTGAGAAGACAACACAAATGACCAGAAAAACAATATGTGACCTCCTATAATTTTAGGGCAATTCATTTTCAGTAGACAATACACAATAAGGATAAATGCAGCATTGCTACTATATAAGTACATATTGATCAAAATATGCCCAAGCATCAGCAAAGTTCCAATCTCACTGAGTTCAATAGTAAAATATATACTTCATATGTCCAACTTTAAAAATAATAGTGTTTTGTTTTTCAATATTTCTGATAGAGTTTAATAAAGTATTAGGATTTGCTGGGCTTTTAGTAGGTACCTTGCTTAATTTAAATTAAAAGGGGCTAGTTTAAAATCTCTAAATGTCTAAAATAAAATTTTTATTTCAAATCATAAAAGGAAAGTTAATTTAGAAGAAAGAAATGATTACCTCTTAAAACCTAAGTGTATCTTCAATGAATATGTTGAAATTAATTTGATACCTTAAAAGATGAACCAGCTAGTTTCCATTATAATTATGATGTAAAAGGTAGTATTTGATGCCAAATGTACCATAAATCATTTATGTGGAGTGGGAAGATTATCTGAGAACATTATTTCAAAAATGTTGTCCAGTGTTTTTCCTTTTTATTTTTCATAGCTACCTTTAAAATAATTTTTAAAGAATAATGACAAAATGAACATGATAGCTATTTTTAAAATATTTTCTAGAAGCATTAGAATTTGTACTTGTCCACATTCTTCTGAAAAAGCAAAGTTTACCCCTTACCAGATGAAAATGTCTTTGTGCCTAAACTTGAAATGCCCATGGGCTTTAACTGGCATATTAACATAACATATCTTATTAGACAAAAAATAAAGCTAATGGGAACATTTAGAAAAAATTTACAGGTTCAGTCAGTTCTTGATCACCTTTCTTACTGTTTTCTGAATGTTTTCATACTTGTTTTCTTTGCCATGATTTTTCTTTTCAAATTAAGTTGCTATTTCTCCTGCCTTCCTCCTCGCCGCCTTTCTCTAGAAAACACACATGTTCTCTCTCTCTCTCTCTCTCTCTCTCTCTCTCTCTCTCTCTCTCTCTCTCTCTCTCTCTCTCTCTCTCTCTCTCTCTCTCTCTCTCTCTCTCTCTCTCTCTCTCTCTCTCTCTCTCTCTCTCTCTCTCTCTCTCTCTCTCTCTCTCTCTCTCTCTCTCTCTCTCTCTCTCTCTCTCTCTCTCTCTCTCTCTCTCTCTCCCTTCTCTCCTCTTCAGGAAACAATCTTTGTATGACTTTAGCTGAAGCTCCAAGCAGAAGGGAAAGCCTGGGGACAGAACACACAACTCTGATGCCTGGGAATGCAAGATAAAATACAAATTCCTGTTCACAAACTGCTCATATCATGATCATTTATTTCTTTGGCATGCATACCACCCTATCCTGCATGTCTGTGTAATTTATTCATAATGAGTGCCTAATCCTATTTGAAACGGAAGAAAGCATTTTTATACTGCTCCATACAACTGCCACTCACTGCAAGGCTGACTCTTGGTCCCTTACACTGAAGTTAGAGAGGAGCAATATTTGGGGAGGTGGGGTGGCTGTGGTACCATGCAATATGAGCTTTCCTTTCAGGGGACATATTCATCTCCCTCCCTCTAAGGTTGTGAAGAGAAAGTGACCTAATAGAACCATCAGGAAGCAATGCATTCTTGGCATAGAATTCTGAGTGTGTGGCTGTGTTGGGGGGAATTTTTTAAAGTTCAGAAAGCTACCAGGATAGTGATGTAGATGGCAGAGAAGAGAACCCTCTGGATTCTAATCCCAGCATTGGTGCCTCTGTCACCCCCTTTCCTGAATGGGATTTTTTGTGAGGGGGTTTTGTTTGTTTTTGTTGTTGTTTTTTAAAATGTTTTTCTTGAACTACGCACACTATCTAAACTGCTAAAGTTAATAACTGATGGTTTTGAATACAGAGTACGTAAGACAGCATTCTGGGCACCTTGCTGAGCCCTCCAGCAATGCTGAACAAAGAACACTTCTGGAATGCACACTTGGAGATAAGCATCCTGCAAAGGACAGAGGTGTAGTCACACATTGCCACCACACTCTCTGGGCTCTTGATGACAATTTTATGCAACTCTGAGAGCTGCAAGAGGAGTGCCCTATGCTGGCCGTATTTCTACAAACTTTCACGATGAAAGGAAATATTATTATAATGAATAAAACTGCCTTGTTTAGAGGAAGGATCAAAGGGCAGAAGTCAGAAAGTTCAAAGAACAAAATGATCCTGACTCTGGCAGAAGCTCATTCTATAACTTCCTTTCTTGTTTTGCTTCTCCTTGCGTATTGAATCCCTCCCCTGCCTGGGTCATACATGAGACTCCAGGGAGATGATATGTGTAAAAGTGCTTTGGAAAGCTATAAGCCTCATCTCCATGTGTGGGGTGATTATTATCCTTACTACTGTCAAAAAATGCCAATGCTGCTCATTGCTATTAGCGAAACCCAATTCCTTTTGTTTGAGTTTTGCCTATAGAAAGCAATAAAGTGGGATAAATATCCATTAGTCAGTAGTCGACACATATTAGAACAGCTGAAACACCAAATCTTTTTCGTCTAAATGCAGAATGCTCAACTAATGTTATTCCAAGGGTTACCAGGGTGGAGGGGGTATTACTGAGTCAAAATGGGAAGTCGTTTGGGGAGATGCAGCTGGAGGGGTAGTGCAAAACACCTCTTCCTCCCCCTAGAAAGCCTCTCTGCCAAATTCCACTCGATCTAATTATGTCTAAAAGTCAGAAAGGCCAGCTTGAGCAGAGGGCTGTTATTGGTCAGCATTAAGACGGTATTGATAGAAAACGTAATGCAATACATTTTCCTCTGCCACACAGTTCTGAATAATAGCAATTTGCCCACCAGCTAACCACCTCAGCACAAACACTGGCACTCTCCTGCTGAGTCTCAGAAAGCCTACTTGTCTGCAAGTGCACAATGTACAAGGAACATCACCATAAAGCTCAGTGCCACTGTGCAATGCAAACAGTCCTCAGGTCCTGCTGTGACTTGGCACACCCCACTGGACAGCTGGAGACTGAAGAAGAGAGGCTGCTGCCAATAACACATGACAAGGGATTTTCAAGCAATTTTCTGGATCCTACAGTCTTATGCTTTATTATTTCATGGGCGGATATTGCTATGAGCTACATATAGATATATTATGGTGCCGTGTACTCTCTATTTATATCTGATGTGATATACAATAAAACACCCCAATGCCTTCCCAATCCCGTTCGTGAGTTTGAGCAAGAAGAAATAGGGAGACAATTTGCCACAGCCTTATGTTATGCCTAATATAATTTTGGAAATCAGCTATTGCCCCAAAGAACATTTTATTACATGCATCAAAAAGATTTAACTTGTTAAGGGTCACATAAGTGTACTCAGAGTGTGCTTCAAAGCCGAGAGACACTAGAGAGAGATGGTTTATTGTACATTTCATTCCTTTTCCCACCCCCAAGATCGCTTGCAATGAAGTGCTACCAGGGATCATTAAAATAAGATTGCTCATTTTATGTAGCTTGAATCTCTAAAATGGTAGTTATCTAAATTCCAGTGGCAAGAATGTTTGGAAGACAATGCCAAGAGATAAACAAAAGTGAGCTAAATCAGGAAGACAGGCTTGGTAGCAATTAGTCTAATGTAATATCATTTTTAATGTAAAGAAGCTACATTTTCTAATTTTCACTAAAAGCCCTAGGTGCTGAATGGGTTATAATAAATGCATGCAATAAAAAACAGGTACACTCATCTTATAAAGCAGCCTATTAACCAGACTGCTAGTGCTGCAAAATCCAGTACAAAGTAAACAATGCTTTTTCTGTTAGAATAATGATGCATAGTTTACTCTTTTATACCATTTAGCACTTAGGGACCACATCCATTTACCAAAATAATGCCAAATTAGTACTGTAAATATTGAAATCAGACCTTTCAGGCTAACCAGTGGCCTAATTTTCTCTTCAATGTGCTCTTAATCTCAATTCATCAATAACACTACCTTATTATCAGACTTTGACAGCAAGCTAAGGCTTTTGATAAATTATACATCTCAAGCCATATTTAAAATTTGAAGCTCAAGTGCTAATTATCTGTACAGGCCTAGTTAATAACGAGATTTCTTGTTAAGTATCTGATCACAGCATGGGCATCATTTGTCAAGATCCTCAAGTCTACCTTAGAGACTGGCTCTTCGAATCCTCCCTTGCCTACCATATGTAAAATTGGGATCTTTGTTTCTATAATAACCTTTTATTAGGAAGCTGACATAATGATTAAGTTCACTGTAGACACACACAATGAATTAGACAATTACCCTTGCTGCTTTAAACTACTCAGACTCCTAGCAAGAAAAAATAATTAATATTGAATTTTAATTTGATGTGTTCCACATTTAAACCCCAATTTGCAAAGTACACCTGGAAAGCTGCTGCTGTTGCCTTGCAGTTTGTGCTGATGAAATAAAGGCTCCTGCAGTTTGAATGTGAAAGCACAGAAGGCACGATGCGCCACGATCACTTCTCAGTGGAGCACGGAATTTTCTAGCATTAATGGGAAAGGTAATTACCTAGGTCTAACTTTATAGCCTTTTCTCTAATGAAACTATAATCTCCTAGGCCTACACATTTTAAGCATTTGCATGATTTTAATGATTTCAATGCCATAACTGTTGGTGTACCCCATTATTTTAAAATGGAATGTCTTAAACACAAAGACATTAATTATATTTCCAGGCTATTATTGGCATGAAGTAAGAATGAGTCAAAGAGATCTGCTATTATAAAAACAATCAAGAGTAGCATTCCTCATATGGCCCCCTAAAAAGGTGATCCCTGAATAAATGCACCCATTTCTTCTCCCCCCACACACACCCCTGCACTTAACCTATACAATATGGTCAGAGGGCACAAAGGGTGAAGTCCTTCTGACTTTGCTTCCCATACAGAATGGGAACAACATCAGATCATGAAATATTGTCAACTCTCTAACCAAATTTCCTTTCAGAAAAATGATCAGCCCTCTTAGCTGGGGGGGCACTTCAGCCTCGTGGGAGGAAATGGGAATTAATGCCATTTTTCTTTCATGAACAATTGGAGTTTGGGAGAGGAAAAGTTGAGAACTTTCTGCTCTACAGCATCACACAAAGCCAAGTTGAGAGGCCAGACAGAACTGAATTGTCTGTTTTAAGACCTATTAAGGCAACTCATGTCATTACAGGAATGAATAAAGATTCACAATCCATTATTCTGAACTCCGACAGCCTTATTCAACCAGACCAAGCAGCTTACATGCTCCTGAGAGGGGTGGCAAGTGCAGAAACAATGGATTCTCTTCTTTCTTGGGCTTTCCTCTTCCCTGTCTTCTTTTCCATGGATTTTCTGGCTACCTCCAGGGCTTCCTCACATTGGCTGGAGGCCAGAGGAGGATCTAATACTGCTGAGGTGTGTGGCTGTGTGTAGAGGGGAACCAAGGAGAAGTTTTCTAAATTATACCAGCCATTTGAGTTTGCCAGGACTAACAGGGGCAGGAAAGTTTCCTGCCTCCTCTTACCCAGTGGCGCACAGGATCCAGAGTCTCACACTTTGTTTTGCCATCAGTGCCAAACAGAAGGTACTTTTTTCTGAGCACATCCCTCCTACCAGTTCCCTGCAATACCCAAACAACTACAAAGGTATGGGGAAATGGTTTCTGAGCTAGAATTTCATTCTTTGATAAGAGCAATGAAGGGCAGTTTTATTGTTAGCTCACAATATAGACTAAACACTTACACGTGAGTCTCTGAAAGTCTTATTTTTTTAAACCACAAATGAGGTCTATGTAAGGAGAATGAAATAATCACTTTCTGAGATAAATATCCTTTAAAAAAAAAAGAGGCAAATTCTCAGAGCTCTCAAATCTACAAAATTAGCAAAATTCCATGTCTCTTTTAAAGTTTCTTCCTTTGATTTTTCTCATTAAAGTGACTAAACCAAAGAATTTAATAGTGTTTTCTGCTGAAATCATCTACTTTAAAACTAGGGGTGAATCTAGCTCCGTAAATTACAAACTGAGCTATCCTGAGCAAAGTTGTTGTTGTGAGGTACCATTGAGTCAGGTCCAATCTATGGCAACCCTATATATGAAACACAACCTAACACTGTACCATGTACACAATCTTTTTATGTTTGAGCCCATTGTTGCACCCACTATGTTTCTTCTCATTTTGAGTTGTGCCACATCAGCAAAAGGAGTCCCAGGGACTTTACTTCATTCCCATCATTAAGGTCCATTCTACTTTGAGGAGGCTACTCTTCCCCAGTCGTTTTTTAATGCTTTCCAGGCTGGAGTGTGTATGGGGAGGGTCAGTTTCTGGTTCTTCATTTGACAGTCCTTCTCTGCTGCTTATAGTGTTTTCAAGGGCTAATAGTTTCAGGAGTGGGATGCTGGGTCCTTTTCCCTAGTCTGTCTTATCTAGAAGCTCAGCTGAAACCTGACTACCATGGGAGCCCCTGCTGGTATCTAAAATACCAGTGGCATAGCTTTCAGCATCACAGCAACACATTATGCCCCCATAGCACAAGCTGACAGACAAGTGGAGTGGGCAAAGTTAGGTAACCTCAATTTCATCAGAAATAAAATTACAATGACAAATGTCTACGTCCTAGAGTTGTTATGTTGTTGTTGTTAGGTGCCGTCAAGTCAGTATCCGACTCATAGCGACCCTCTGTACAACAGGGGAAACTCTATTGTCAGTGCTTCTCTGCTGTTCATAGGGTTTTCAATGGCAGATTGATTTTTGGGAGGGGGTTGCCAGGTCCTTCTCCCAAGCCTACAGCTTCTGGTGTTCCCAGGTGGTCTCCCATCCAGGTACTAACCAGGCCTGACCCTGCTTAGCTTCCGAGATCTGACGGGATCAGATGCCACAGGGCTACCACTGCAGGTAGAGTTGTTATGGGAATTACATAATATTCATTATGTTCTTGGGACAGCAGTGGGCCTTAGTGAAGTCCTTAAGGAATATTTACTTCTACAGTGTTGTTAGTTGTCATATTTCAAACGATGTTGTAGACTTTTTAGTAGCCAATAAATGGATGATTTCTTTTTGGGGGTCTGGCCACCACACAATTTAAAGATCACAAGAATCTCATTTCTGGGAATAAGAAATAGACAACGCTACTTTTCTCCCTCAGGCAGGATTTGCAACCTGAACCACAAGTTGAAGTAAATACAACTGATGATTATTTTTATATGATCCTATGGTTTGTTTGTTTTTTTAAAGGCCAAAGGGAAATACATTATGTTGTTTATTGTGGTAAAAAAAATGAAAAACATAAAATTTACCATCTTAACCATTTCATATGTACAGTAGAGTAGTATTAATCATATTCACATTCACATTATTATACAACAGACCTTTAGAATTCTTCATCTTGCAAAACTGAAGCTACCCATTGAAAAAGCCCCTGGCAACTACCACTCTGCTTTCTGTTTCTAAGAGTTTTGCTGTTTTAAATACCTCATGCAAATGGAATCCTGCCATATTTGTCTTTCTGTGACTTGCTTATTTTATACAGTATAATGACCTCAAGGCTCCCGCATGTGGTCGTATATAGTGGTATTATCCTCTTTTAGAGAGCTAAATAATATTTCATTGTATTTATACACCACATTTTCTTCCCCTACCCAAGTGCTAGGGATTGAACCTGGGACCTTTCCCATGCCAGGTAAATGCACTACCACTGGTCTACATCCCCAGCCCTTAAATATGTTTTAAAATCAAGAAGTGTGAGGCCTCCAGCTTTATTTTTCTCTCCCCAGATTGTTTTGGGGAGGGCTAGGGATGTAGCTTACTGGTGAGCACTCACCTAGCCTATACTGAGGCTCTGAGTTCAATACCCAGAAGCCCAAAAAAAAAAAAAAGATTGTTTTGGGGAAAATAAATCACATCCTTTCTGAATTTTTCAAATAATATTTAATGAGAAAACATTATAAACAGGTATAAATTGGTATAACTGGGAAAGGACATAACTATTCTTTATTCTATGTCTGCATCATCTTGACTCAGGCTCTGTTTCTGCTAATAGTATAAAACTTAACCCTGCTAATTTCACTTATACAGTTGGTATGATAAAATGATTCTTCAGTTGAAAATAATGTTATCCGCCCAGGTTCTCTGCAGCATCTAACACCATCTCCAGCCAGTCTCTCTTTCTCCCCTCCTCTCCTCTAGACAATAGATAATGGTAGTGAGAGGGGTGATGGGTGGTGGAGAGAGCAGGAGGATTTCTCATCTGATGCAGTCTCTGGACAGCTGCTGTGGTCCAGCCCTGACCTGGTTCCTAGAGGGTAATGCCTGGTGCTTGCTCTTATTGGTGGCAATTGCGTGGTGTGGTGGAATCTTCTGGCTTCCAGGCTAGTTTTTATGGTGGGTGATATCCCAAGCTGGAGCCAACTTTCCTTCCTCATCCCAAAGTATGTATATTTTCACATCAGGACAGGCTCCTAACTACCAACTTTAACACACCTGGGCTCACAGTACCAAACAAGTCAAGGACCCTCCAAAAACTTGGAGAGGGAGGTGGGCTTTGAAGCCCTGTTGTTACTCCACTACATGATCTCATGACCCAGTTGGCAGCAAACATAACTGCAAGGGCTGATGCTCAAAAACAAAGCCCTTTAGGGAGCAAAACCCCAGACTTACCCCTCCACCACCTGCTGCCTGCTGCAGATGTCCCCAACTAAGAGCAGAATCTGACAGATTGAGAGAAAGGGGTCAGTAGCAGAGAAGAAAAATTAAATACAAAATCTAATATTGTAGGGAAAAAAATCCTATACAAAGGTCAGATCTTAATAAAAGAAAAAAAAGCTAAGAATGGTATTATTATAGATGGTCTAGAAAATGCATGTGGGCTGGGATTTAGCTCAGTTGGTAGAGTGCTGCACTGCAGTCTCTGAGGTCCTGAGTTCAATTCCCAGCACCGCAAAAATGGGAGAAGGGCCTGGCAATACACTCCCAAGGCAATCCCAAAACAGTCAGCCATTGAAAACCCTATGAGGGTCACTATGAGTCGGATACCGACTCAATGTCACCTAACAACAACAACAAGAAAATGCATGTAATAGTTCTGACAAGGTAAAAGGAAAGTTCACTACAGAAAAAGTTTCTGTCTTAGACAGAACTGGAACCCAAGGATATATAGAAAAATATTACCATAAAAAGGCAAGTAAATGGTAGAGAAGTCTTTGACAGGGGGGTGGGAAGGGGGGAGGAAGCGTACAAGAGGGTAAGGGGGAACCTATATGAATAATGTACAACAAAATGCATATATGGAAATGTCACAATCATAAGCATGTCAGAATGAATCACATTAAGGTGTACATTAAAAATTTCCAATAAAAAATATAATATTGTAAGTTATTAGTGGACCACAAATTAAGAACTTACTTACCATCCTGATGAAAGAAAAAATCACTTTTAAGATTCTGATGGACTGCTTTTCTGAGCAAACTCTAGAGGAAGAAGGTTAGCAGAATAAAGAAGGATAGCCCTGCCCTGTGTCTCATCCTAAGGCCATAACAGACCCTAATCATCCCCTCCTTCACACCTATTCTACATTCCCCTCACCCTCAGCTACTGCCTATGCTAGACTCAGTGGCTACCCCTAGCCTGACCTAGAACCTCACCCCTGAGTCATCTGAGCCTTGGTCACTATACCCTTGTTGACCTAAGGTTGTTGCATTTGTCCATTTACAATCAAAACAGACATAGGGAATATCAAGAGGAGCGCATATCACCTGGAGGCCAACATAATACTCTATACCACCACTATGTAACTGTAGCCAACCAGTTCCTGAGGGTTAGTGTCAATGGACTCTGACAGAATGATAACAAAAATTTTGTTTTGTTTTGTTTTTATTTGACTTGATTATTTGTGATACAAGAAACCCAAAGGGCCTGGTAGTAGCCATACCTTAGAATTCGATGGGACTCTTCTTAGATCCTTGGGCAGAAATGTTCTCCTCCCCTTGGGGACCAGAATCATTGACCCTGAAGAACTCGGATTTGTAGTGATGAATTCCCCTAAGATGGTCATTAAGAATACAGTAAATGAGATTTTCTACCATCCTGTAGTTCCCAGAGCAATGCATTTTTCCTCATGAGTACATAGCAACATATAACAGTCTGATTCCAGGAGTGCACTATGTCATAGAGGATGGATGTATCCTTCTACAGAATCACCTCCAGGCTGGCACTTTAACTGAGCCTTTAGTAGTCTGTTCCAATGCTTTCTCAAGCTTCTCCCTTTGAGGTGTGTGGTATGTAGTACAAGCATAAATCCCAGGGTTGCAGATCCTCTTCCACACTTCCTTTGCTTCAAAGTTCATTTCCTATTATCCGATGTGAGAGGAGGTAGGATCCCATTACCAGTAGGTCAAACTGTTTTTGAGTCCTCCAATAGTGGTGCTGAAGGCAGTCCTACTGGCAGGAAAAGCAAACTGATGCCCAGAATATGTGTCTTCTCTTGTCTGGACTAATCACTGGCCCATTCATAGTAGAAGGGATACAATATAGTCAATTTCCCATCAAATATTTTGTCAGCCTTCAACTGGCACCATATTAGAGACTCAGCCATGGACCCCATATAGAGGTACTACCATGTGTGTCCTATCCAATTGTACATTCAGAGACCAGGAAAATGATCATTAGATGGGTCTTCAGGCTAAATTTACTCACTGTGGTAAGAATTCCACTTATTTATTACCTTGGTCTTATATGCCTACTCTAACAGGTGAAGCTTAAGGTCCCCAGGTATTCACATTAATTAGTACCCCATATCTAATACTTTTGACATATTTGGGTACTCGGTACTCAGGTATCTAGTATTCAGCCACCCCAGAAAATGGTTGTAGACCCCTTTAAGAAAAGACGCAGTGAATCATTATTGTATATACCTGCTGTGGTGTTACAGGCTCCTTTCTTCAGGAAGTGGAACCCTTTCTTCAGTTTCAGACCCAAAAACTAGCTCAGGTTTACAAAATGGGAAAGGGATTGTGAGTGTTTATTGGGGGAACTTCCCTCATCTCTCTGACCATCTTTACCAGATTGAAAAATATCTCTCCCTCTCGAATCCATGCCTGCTCAGATCCTCAGTAACTGGCATCATTTGGAAATGGGGTCTTTGTAAATACAACCAAGATGTGGTCATACTGTTCTAGGGTGATCTCTAATACAATGACTTGTATCCTTACAAGAGGGAAATTCAACACACACACGCAGGGAGGAGAATGCAATGTGAAGATGGAGACAGAAGACCATGTGACAGAAGAGGTGGACATCAGAGTGCTTCCTGGACAAACCAAGGAACACAAAGGAACTCTGGGGACCACTGGAAGCCAGCAGAGAGAGGGGCATGAAACAGGCTGCCCCTCAGAGAATTTAAAAAGAATCAACTTTCCCAGCCCCTTGATTTTGGACTTCTAGCTTCCAGTACCATAAGAAAATAAATTTCTGTTGTTTTAAGACACCCAGTTTGTGGCACTTTGTTATAGCAGCCCTAAGAAACCAACACACCATCCCTCCTTGATTTCTTTTGATGGTACAGATTGCGTAGTACCCTTGCTGATGCCCATCCATTTGTTCCCAGGAATGGTGTGCCTGGTTAACCATCCACAGCTCTGCAGATTAACAACCCCACTGCTTTCCACACTTGCTACTTGTTAGCGTCAATGTGTCCACCTGGTTTCTAATAGTTAATGGCTACCAGCAGTCCTCTACAGTTTCATTATGTAGGAATTGGCTACAAATGTGCCTAGTTATGTGGCCACATCTCCTGGTCTTCAGAAGAGAGCTGTCACCAGACTCTTTAGTGATGCTGATGCCCTTCCACCAGTGGATCCTGTGTTGCCATGGTCAATAGTGTATCACTGGAAACGTCCTATGAGACATAATCACATGGTGAGTTTTCTGGCCTTTCAGAGTAGACTAACTCCAGCAGGTTAACATCCAAGTCTTTAAACTCTTTCTTCCACCCTCTGCTGTGGCAACTCTGGCATTGCAATGCCACTTAGGGTAGGCCGTCACTATTTTCATGCTTCTGGAAGCCATCCTAGAAGTAAGTTTTCACTGTCTCCTGGAGTCTCCAGCAAAGCCTTAAATCCTATATGTTTGTGGGCCAAGCAACCTTGGAATCCAATCTCATGGCTCCCAGCTCATGTCATTATAGGACAACACATCTTTCGAGTCATTTGGATGAAGTCCCTTTCTACTCTCACCAGACCCAGCACATCTCTAGTGGTCTTATATTGTTATCTTAACTCCAGTTACAGGCCCAGTGGTTGGGATGGGAAGAGGCAGCAGATCATAGAAGGAGTATATGTGACCTGTGGGGGGAGAAGCCTCGGCATGGCCTCCAATCAGTGGGTCTCAGACAAGTAAAAACAGAGCAATTAACCCTTTAGACATCAGGAGAGCCATACATCTCCAGAGGGGGCTGGGGTACTAGGGAAGCTTGGAAGTGGTATTTAGCAGCTGATGCCTAAGTATTTCCTATTTTAATTGCTGGTGTGAGTGTACTAGTGAGTCCCAGAATGGAAGACACTTGAAAATGAACATAGGGGGCTCACTTGTGAGGACATGTTGAAAATGAAAATTTTCAAATCCCTCTCAAGAGATTTTTATCTAACAGGTGCAAAGCAGAGCCCAGGAAGTTCTTTTAACAAGTTGTCAATGGGATTTGGATAAAAGAGGTGCACAGAATGTTCTGAAAAATACTATGATAATTGAGGGAGGAACTATAAGGACATATTCACATCATGATCCTGCTCCTGGCTCTGCATGTTCATTCATGAAGGTGGTTGTGCCAGCCCAGCAGGCAACAGGAGTATTCCTGGAAGTCAGTCTGTCACTAAAATGCATGAAGAACACTATATGCAGAAGTGACTATAAACTACACAAATATATCCTTCTAAATCCCAAATAAATATATCGCCCAACTCCACATGCCCTTGCCAGAACACCAAATCCTATACTAGTAGGTTGGAGAGCTTGAGTTTTTCTCTTGCCATAACCCCTGATTAGGTGCATCCTTTCAGTGCTCTATTCTAGAAAGCCCTTGAACCTGGGTTCATGAGTCGTGGCTGTGCTTGGCTTCTGCACTTGACTTTCTGAGCCCTCATGGAGGAAGTCGCACAACCATGCTGATTCTATTCTCTGGCCTCTGTACTTGCTTCTTCTTGTACCACAAAGCTCTGTCCTTTCCTGTTTCTCTCCCTCAGTTACCATGGTATTTTCAGAATATTCTGTGCACCTCCTCTGTCAGAATCTCATTGAGGGTTTGTTAAAAGAACTTACTGGGCTCAGCTCCGCACCTGTTAGATCAGAGTCCCTATTCAAGGAGAGGTTTCATGGGAAGGAAGCAAGAGTGGAAAAACACAATGTCACATTTTTTGGCATTTTTTTCCAAACCACAATCATGTGACCACATTGTTAAGTTTTATTTGGTTTCACAATAAATCTGCCTCTGGTTTCAAGCTCAAAGCATGCTCAAAAGGAGAATCTTCTTGCCAATAGTTACTTGTAGAAACTACATAATTCAGATCTGAGGTCTGATCTTTAACAGGTCCTGAAACATTTCTGTTTACTCAAGTCCCATCCCAACAAACTCCCCAGGACATCCACCTTCATTTGCTGACCTGAAATGTGACAGTTGGACATGCTGATGTGAGTGGGTCCTTGAAGTGCAGCCTACTACTATTTGTGGTTGTCAAGGCCTTATCACTGAGATGGCATTGGTAATGTAATCTGATGTGCATTGTCTTTCCAAGTTTATTTTGCATCTTTACTTGAAGTTGGTATGTCATAAAAACAGAAAATAAATATGGAGTGAGCATGAGCTTTTACTTTACATAGGGTTCTTAAAATAGTCAATAGAATAAAATGCACTATATGAGAATAAAGCAAGTACAAAGCCAGATGTGGTACAAACAATTGGTAGGAACAGATCATAAAGACCTCACAAATCATCTCACTTTTGTCGATTTTATTTCATTATCAGATGGAAGACTTGACATGTGCTTATGAAATGGCTTTCCTGTGCTGGGGGAGCAGAAGAACCCTGGACCACCTCCCCTTAGGTCTGCAGAAGCATATAGGGGTGAGTTTAAACAATGTCTACATCATGTGAGATTGAATGACATGTTTCTGTTTATTTGTAAGCCCATGTCTCCCACATCAAATAAATTAAAATACTCTGAATTCTAAATGAGGAAAATGGCAGGAAAGATTAGAATAGTAACACATCACCTGCCTCAAAGTAAGTTCACTAACTCCAGGGCCTCACCACTTTCACCCTGGAAGTTAGAAATGACAATCATCATTATATCCTCTCTTAGTTATGATGTGCCCAGACCCATGGACCAACCACTGTCAGAACGAGGAGCCTGCCCAGGGTTTGAGCAACCCTTAAGGCCCCATGCCTGGTTGCAGGGCTGAACAGCTGCTTTTAGATACCCCCATAAGAGAACGGACTCCTATTCTTGCTCTTAGGGTAAGAAATACAGTCAGCCTAGTTAGCATTTGATGCAGTAATTAATCTCCCAGAGGCTAAAAGACGTGACATTAAATCTGTGTTCAGGTTATAGAGCACAATCATGTGAAAAAGTTCAATGTCCTTACCTTAACACTTACTCTAAGAGCTGTCCTAATACATCAAAAGATTTAATTAATTTTGATCTTTTATTAGCTAAAGGGGAAAATGAAGACAAAACAGGAATATGATAAAAATGAAGTCCCAATTCAACCACATTACCCAAATTATCCATATCCTATGAGAACATTGAAAAGACTGCCTCTCTTGGAGGAGGGCCATTTAAAGCATTGTTATAAATTATTCAAATCTAGGAAAGTAGGTCTATGTTGAGGCTTTAGGGAAAGATGGGTTAATATGTATTCTTATTAATCAGAGGTGGCCATACATGTAGAAAAACTCATGGCACATTTGACATTATTTCAGGAAAGGAATTTACATTCATTGAGTATTTTATATATATTTTCTTTTCATGAAACTTTACAAGGAAGTTCCCATACTCACCACTTTACATGCAAGAAAACCCCAGAGAATTTAAGTACCTTGTCCAAGGTTCCAAAGCTGGTAATCACTTAGCTAGAATTCAAAGCCAGGCATATCTCTCTGCAATGTCCTATCTATACATGGTTCCTTCCTAGCGCTCCCAGCAGCTTCATTAGTCCAAATCAACCTAAAATCCCCATGCTCATTTTCCAGGTCCAGTCCTCAAATCTCCTCATGAGTAGCCCTTTGCCCCACAAGTAGAGCTGAGATCTCAAAGTTTAACATAGTCTTCTGAGAGACTATTTTCCATTTACATGGAGGTACAAATGTCTAATTTTATGAACTTTTTCTGAAAGGAAGTTTGGGTTGGTGTATGATTCTATAGAAAGGTTTGTTCCTGACTACCTAGAAACCCACCATGCCCCCAAACTCCCCCAACCCCAATGATAGCATAATTTAAGCTGGGTCAATCACTCTCCCATTCCCCTGCCACAGCAATTGGCTCATGGGCTGGAACAATGTCAAATAGACTGAAGCTGAAATGGAAGCCTGGGTCCCTTAGTGACTGTGTAAAGCAGAGCCATCTATCCTCTCCCGCCCTAAACCACTTCTGGTATCCTGGAGTCCCTATGCTAGCCTGTTGCATGGATGAAGAAAAAGTTTTATTTTGTTAGAGCCATTTCATTCTGGAGTATATTTATTACAGGAGCTTAGTCTACACTAAATAATAATAGCCACCAAAAAATGTTAATTTTAATCCCACTTCCCCTCCTAAATTCTCCCCTTTAGAACATTCCATGGATCCTAATAATTTTGTCAAAGCTTCTTTGTGAATCTTCTGCTACAATTGTTGTTGTTAGGTGCCAACAAGGCAAGTCCAACTCATAGTGACCCTATATACAACAGAAGGAAACATGCCTCAATTCTATGCCAGGCACACGATCATTTTTATGTTTAAGCCTATTGTTGCAGACACTGTGTCAATTCATCTAGATGAGGGTCTTCCTTTTTTTCACTGACCTGCCACTCTCCCAAACATGACGTCCTTCTCCAGGGATTGGTCCCTCCTGATTCCATGTACAAAATACATAAGATGCAGTCTAGCCATCCTTGCTTCCAAGGAGCACTCTTGTTGTACTTTTTCTAGGGCAGATCTGTTGGTTCTTTTGGCAGTCCTTGGTATATTCAATATTTGTCTCCAGTACTGTAATTCAAAAGCATCAACTCTTCTCCTCTCCCTTACTCAATATCCAGCTTTCATGATCACATGATGCTAATGAAAATACCATGGCATGAGTCAGGGATACCATAATCTTCATTGTGCCATCTTTACTTTTAGCACTTTAAAGAAGTCTTTTGCAACAGCTTTTCCCAATGCAATGTGTCTTTGAGTTTCCTGACTGCTGCTTCCATGGGTATTGATTGTAGAACCAAGTAAGGCAAAATCTTAGAATCTTTTCTCCATTTATCATGAAGTTCCTTACTGACTCAGTTGTAAGGATTTTTGTTTTGCTGATGTTTAGGTGCAATCCATACTGAAAGCTGTGTTCTTTGATGTTCATCAGTAAATGTTTCAAATCCTCTTCACTTTCAGCAAGCAGAGTTGTGTCATTTGCATAATACAGGTTGTTAATGAGTCTTCTCCAATCATAATGCCACATTCTTATTCATAAAGTCCACCTTCTCAGATTACTTGCTCAACATAGAGATTGAAGAAGTACACTGAAAGGATACAGCCCTGATGCACACCTTTCTCAATTTTAAACCAGGCAGTCTTTCCTTGTTCTGTTTGAATGACTGACTCCTGGTCCATGCACAGATTCCTCATGAGTACAATTAAGTGCTCTGATATTCCCATTCTTTGCAATGTTATCCATAATTTATTGTGATCCACACAGTCAAATGCCTTTGTATAGTCAATAAAACATAGATAGACATGTTTTTGGTATTCTCTGCTTTTGGCTAATATCCATCTGACTTCAGCAATCATGTCCCTGGTTCCATGCCCTCTTCCGAATCTGGCTTGATTTTTTTTGGCAGTTCCTACATACTGCTACAATCACTTTTCAATGATATTTAACAAAACTTTTCCTGCATGTGATATTAATGATATCATTCAATAATTTCCACATTCACTTGGATCATCTTTCTTAGAAATAGGCACATTTATGGATCTCTTCCAGTCAGTTGGCCAAGTAGTTATTTTCCAAATCTCTTGGCTATTTTCCAAATCAAGTGAGCAACTCCAGTGCTGCGTTTTTTTTGTTAAAACATCTCAATTCATATTTCATCAATTCCTGGAGCCTTATGTTTTGCCAATTGCTTCAAGACAGCTTCCACTTCATTTTTCAGTACCATTAGTTCCTGATCATATGCAACCTGTTAAAATTGTTGGTCATCCACCAATTATTTTTGGAATAATGACTCTGTGTATTCCTTCCATCTTCTCTTGATATTTCCTGCATTGTTCACTATTTTCCCTATTGAGTCCTTCTTTACTGCCACTAAAGACTTGAAATATTTCTTCAATTCCTTAAGCTTGAGAAAAATAGAGCATGTTCTTCTGTTTTGGTTTTCCATCTCCAGCTTTTTGCAAATGTCATTATAATATTTGATTTTGTCTTCCTGAGCTGCCCTTTGAAATCTTCTGTATAGTTCTTTAGCCTTGTCATGCCTTCCTTTTATTTTAGGTGCTGGACATTCAAGGGCAAGTTTCAGAGTCTCTTTTGACATGTAATTTGGTCTTTTCTTTTTTTCCTGTCTTTTTAATAACCTTTTGCTTTCCTTATGAATGATGTCTTTGATGTCATGCCACAACTTGTCTGGTCTTCAATTATTAGTGTCTAATGCATCAAACCTGTTCTAGAGGTGGTCTCTGGACTCAGGTGGGATATACTCAAATATATACATATATATATATAGAGAGAGAGAGAGAGACACTTTTATAAATAATAATAAAAATATAAATACCCGGTGTAGTGGCACATGCCTATAATCCCAGTGGCTCAGGAGGGGAGGCAGGAGGATCACACATTCAAGACCAGAGGCAGTCTGTATAATTTAGCGAGACTCTGTCTCAAAAAGTAAAAAAATGTGCTGGAGGCAGCAGTTCAGTGGTCCAGCACTTGCAAAGCATGCAAGTGCGAAGCCCTGGGTTCAACCTCCTGTACCATAAAAAATATGTGTGTGTGTGTGTATGTGTGTGTGTATACAAAATTAGAAAAAATGTATAAACAATAAAAATAATCAAAATTCTTCTTCCTTCCACCAAATTCCTTTCCAGGCATCTAGTGTAGTGGTAGATCTATCAAAGAGTGACTTACCATGAAAAAAAATGAGTATTTTTCATTTGTTGGTAACCAAATATCTGAAGAAAGAGCTGCTATAATAGAACCCCACAGTCATAGTGACTTAAACAAGGAGACTGATTTCTTCCCTGTATAACAATGTTGGGTTAGCTGTCCAAACAAGCATGGTGTCTCCATGGTATCAGGGACTCCTATATTATTACTCTGGCATCTCCTGAGTAGGCCTCATCCACACAGGTCAGAACAGGTCAGCAATTGGATAGGCAAAAGCCTAGTGAGCACATTCTATCTCAGATCAGGAGAGGAGCAACATTTGCCCTAAGTGTAATATGCAAGCCATGGACAGGTGCTCATCCGTGATCATGTTGCTATTGACTCAAGGCAAAATTAGGAAAAAGATAAGAAAAATATAATGACTTTTTTGTATAGTCAAATGTACTAAATTTGGTATTGTGTTGATTTCTGTGAAATAAATTGTTGAAACTTTTTTTTTAACAAATGTACATTTTAGGAAATGAAAAGGAAGGCAGAGGGGAGAAATGTGAAGGACTAAAGTTTCCCTGCCTGCAGCTGTAGCCCTGTGGCATCCGATCCCATCAGATCTCGGAAGCTAAGCAGGGTTAGGCCTGGTTAGTACCTGGATGGGAGACTGCCTGGGAACACCAGAAGCTGTAGGCTTGGGAGAAGGACCTGGCAACCCCCTACCAAAAAATCAATCTGCCATTGAAAGCCCTATGAACAGCAGAGAAGCACTGACAATAGTGTTTCCCCTGTTGTACAGAGGGTCGCTATGAGTCAGATACCGACTCGATGGCACCTAACAACAACAACAAAGTTTCCCTAATATTGAGGACTTGCTTTTAAGATCACATTTGCCTAAATGCCACCCTGTCACCATACATAACAGTTTTGTAACACATCTCTTTATTGTTCAATCTGATTTGAGGTGGTATTATAACACAAAACAATGTAATGGGAACAAGACACAGAGAAAGGAAGCTCTAATATTGGCTAAATTAATGGATGATCTGGGCAAGTTCTCCATGTGCCCTTTGATCATTGGTGTATAGTCTTCTAGTTTGTGTGGATGGCAAAGCCTTGTTCTAGTCATTTCCTGCTTCCTCTTCTATGCCATCCTATGCCACTGCAGTTCCAGCAGAACTACCTTGAGATGTAACAAACATCCAGTCTCATATTATTCAATTAGTTTGGGCCTACACTTCAATTTTAGCTGGGGTTTAGTTCAGTTAGTTGAGTGCTGCTCTGCACTTTCCGAGGACCTGGGTTTAATCCCTAGCACCACAAAAACAGAAGGACATGGCAATTCATTCCCAAAAACAATTCCGAAAGAATCAGCCATTGAAAACCCTAGGAGGGTCACGATAAGTTGGATACGACTTGATGGTGTCTAACAACAACATTTCAATTTAAAGCATTGATCTACTGCCTTGTCCAGAATCATTCTGTTTCCCCTCACCTGCCATCTACAGGCTTTGAGGGAGACTCTCCCACGGTGTGCCAGAGACTGGCCAAGCATAGCTATTTGTAAAACATCTCTCAATAGACTCCACTGCCCAGCTCCTTCAGTTGAGGGTGGGCCTGCAGTTGAGATCTCTAGGCCATGTCCAGAAGGTCAAGGCTTTTAAGAAGTAGATGTGTCCTCTCCATGCTTCCCATCTCCTTCCACTGGCTGGCTGCGAAAGCAGTGAGCCCCCAGGGGACCATAAAGCCATGAGATAAAAGGAGGCTGGGTCCTTGAATCACCTCCTGGAAGAGAGCCACTTACCAAACCTGAACCATATACCTTGGTGCATCCTCTGGGTGAGAAATAAACCTCTATTATGTTGGAACCATTAGAACCATTGTGTAATTCTGGTTCTACTTATAGCAGCTTTGTTGTTGTTGTTAGGTGTCGTCGAGTCGAGTCCCTATGTACAGCAGATCGAAACACTTGTCGATTCTGTGCCAGGCAAACGATCTCATTTATGTTTAAGCCCATTGTTGCAGACACTGTGTCAATCCATCTGGTGGAGGGTTTTCCTCTTTTGCGTTGACCTGCCACTCTTCCAAACATGATGTCCTTCTCCAGGATTGATCTCTCCTGACTACATGTCC
>VMDO01009967.1:0-74217 GCA_007922755.1 Pedetes capensis | reverse complement strand
AGGGGAAACACTATTGTCAGTGCTTCTCTGCTGTTCATAGGGTTTTCAATGGCAGATTGATTTTTGGGAGGGGGTTGCCAGGTCCTTCTCCCAAGCCTACAGCTTCTGGTGTTCCCAGGCGGTCTCCCATCCAGGTACTAACCAGGCCTGACCCTGCTTAGCTTCTGAGATCTGACGGGATCGGATGCCACAGGGCTATAGCTGCAGGCCCAGTTGGACTTAGCAATGATTAAATACTGCCTCCTAGTCACAGATTCACTTTGCATGGTCTTGCTAGTGATACTAGAGCATTTCTTCCTTGCCAAATGGCAATGACCCAAGGTGATCAATAGAAGGCGCTGTAGGGACACTGGAAGGAGAAGGATTCCGCTTCCACTTCTGCTTCTTGCTTCCAATGTGTGCTTTTTGGCTTTTGCGGCATGTCCCCTTTGGCCTCTTTCCCCTGCTGTACAATGGATGGCTTTGGTAAGCTGTGCTCTTGCTGTGCCTCAGCAAGCTTCTCTGATATTCAGTGGCCCTCACTATACTCTATTCCTCAGCCCTGGTAGTGGGGGGCTTTTGGACAGATTATTCCTTATTTGGGTGCTTTGCCCCCATCCTGTAGGAAATGGCTGCTCTCTATAGCTGACATCCCTGTATTGTTTAGAGCTCCCTTTACTCTTAGTAGCTGACCCTCTGTTCCTCCTATTTTTTGTTGTACTTTATTGTTCTTTTTATATAGTTTTCCCTATTCAAGTTGTGTGGGGTATCTATGTCCTGAAGGGACCATGGCTGACATAGTTGACAAATTAAAAAGGCCACTCTTTACAAGACTTCGTGAGTAAAAGCGATTTTGTGCAAAGGAAGAAAAGGCTTTTCTTTCCCAGAGGAAGTAACCCTCCCCAAGGCATTGAACTTAGAGGTGGAAAGTGGACGTCAGCCTCCATTTGCTGCAACATTGAGCTGCACATTGAAAAGGTACACAAATTTAACACCATTAGGAATCATCTCCATGGACCACTGAAGTCCTGTAAACTTAAAGATGAGCTGTTGTTTCTCTGGTTCCAAGATGATCTCATGTTAGTGGAAGGGGTACAGATAATTGCATAGTTGGAACTAGGCTTAGATAAAGGGAAATATAAGCTACTATGGGGACATGTGGGGCTGGGATTTAGCTCAGTTGGTAGAATGCTGTGCTGTAGTCTCTGAGGTCCCGAGTTCAATTCCCAGCACCACAAAAATGGGAGAAGGGCCTGGCAATCCACTCCCAAGGCAATTCTGAAACAGTGAGCCATTGAAAACCCTATGAGGGTCACTATGAGTTGGAGAGCGACTCAATGGCACCTATCAACAACAAATGGGGACATATAGGACAAACCCTGTATCTATTGCTGTATAACAAATTACTCCAAAACATAGAGGCTTACAACAGCAATAAATAATTGTTCTCATACAGAGTTTCTGTGATTCAGAAATTGGGGAGCTGCTTAGCTGAATGATTCTGGCTTGGGGTCTCTTCTGATGTTATAGTCAAAATATTAGGACTGCTAGACTCTGAAAGCTCTACTGGGGTTGAGAATTTCCTTCTAAGAAGGTTGGTTGTTGGCAGAAGTCCTCTCCATAGTATTAGGCAGGCATGGGGCTTCTCCTCCCCTCCGAGAGAACTGCGCCCCTCCCTGCCACCCACGGTAGAGCCTTAGGCACCCACTAGGCTGCAGTCTCTGGTGCCTCCCAGAACACGGCTCCATGTATGTGCCCCACGGAGGGGCTTTGGGTCCCTCAGGGTGGGTACCATGTCCTGGTTACCATGGGGTCCCGGATCCTTGTTCTCCTGCTGCAGTGCAGGACCTGTCAAAGATGGCTCCTCCCTAAAAGGTCGTGCCTTCTTCTACCCACTATCTCCAAATCCTAAAAAGCCCAGGAAAAAGCTGGCCAAAATTTCACTGGAAAATCTGCCCCACCTGGCAACTCCTCCAGCCTATCAAAACCCTCCTCACACATGCTTCCTACCTATCCCAATGCAATATGTCAATTACCCCTTTCCCACTTCCCACCTAGAGCCCATAAAAGCCTCACCCCTTGCTTCCCCAGCAGCTAGTCTCTCCTTTGCTAGAGATAGCTCTGGCAGGTTCTCCCAATAAAGGTCTGTTGAATTTATGGGTTTTCTCGGCTCCTTAGCTAACACATGAGGCTATTAATGATCCCAAGCTATTGCAGCTAGCTTTCCACAGAGCAGATGACTGAAGAGAGAGACGAAGATAGGACTTACTGGACTTACTATTTGTATTATGATCTAGTCTCAAAAGTCACACATTTGTTAATTTCCCATGGGTTATACAAGTTGGCATTATTGATTGTGGAAGGAGAGCACAAGAGTGTGACTAAGGGGGTAAGGATCATTGCAGCCATTGTAAAGGCTCCTGTAGACACCCTAGAACAAACTACGGGGGAGGCAAGCTTTCTAAAGCTGAGTGTATTGGAGGTGAATCTGGGAGCCCAAGTTAACAAGCCAAATACAGCAGAAGAATGTTCTAAGCAGAGACATCAGCATGCACAAAGGTAAAGGAAGGTGAAAGGCTAATGGTAAGTATTTAAGTATTGCACTGTTGGAGATTCTGAGGTTTGAGGTCGGAGGCTGGTGCCGAGCAAATGCAGTGAGAAACAGTGCTGTAAGGCTGCATAAATTACCAAAGGTGAAGGCATAAAGGCCCTGCTTGCATTTCTTTTTAGACAGTATGGGTAGCCAAGGACAGATTTTAATGATTCTTAGTACTTGCATTTCAAAAGAAGCTACTAGATTCAGTCTACTTGTTACAGTGTTAATTTCCAACCCTTCTCAGAAGTATACTCAATTGTTTCACTGTGCACCTCCTGCATGCTTCTCTTTTCTTTCTCCACTTCTTAAACATGGTTTGAAGCACGCAGGGCATGGCAGGGAGAATTGAGAGGCTAGTTTCCAGGTTTCTCCAGCCATCCTAGAAATTCCTTATGGGCTGGCTTGCTTGGTTGGGTGTTGTGGGGACAGAGTGAATAAGCTTAGCTTCAGTCAGTGACAGCACTTGAGTGCAGGCACATCATTGCTCTAAAAGACATTTTATACCTGTGACAACGTGGAAAGCCATCTGGGATGCTTTAGTATTATCTTTTTTTTTTTTTAGAATTTATTTATTTATTTGTTTGTTTGTTTATTTATTTTACAGTACTTGGGGGTTGAACCCAGGACCTCACACATGCTAGGTAAGCCCTCTGCCACTGAACTGCACCCACAGCTACTTCTTTTATTTTTTTATTTTGAGACAGAATCTCACTAAGTTGCACAGGCTGCCTCTGGCCTCAAACCTGCGATCCTCTGGCCTCAGCCTCCCAAGTTGTTAGGATTACAGGTGCGTGCCAAGGCACTTCAGTGTTTTTAGCTGGAATCATAAACAAGGGAACTATGCTGCCAACATTAGCACTTTCAAAGGTGAAAGACAACAGTATGTATTAATTGGTTAGGCCCAGGATGCTGGATTATAAAACATTATTGGTCTCTTTCAGGAACAGAAGTAACCCGTTAAAGTCACTTTCCAATTTTTTATAGAAATAATAAGATAGAAAGTTAAAGTCATTACATTATCCCTTGATCTTAATCTATTACTATTACCATATTCTGAAGAAGCACCTTAGAGCTATAAGCAAGCCAGTTTACAAGTAGCAAATTGTTTAATTTTAGTTCTTTCCACTTCCTCATTCACTTGCACTGCCAATTCATTTTTCCTTCTGAAGTCAGTGGCTAATCCATGGATTTAAGGAGGCACAATTAGACTCTTAAGCCCATTCAGAATGAAAAGATCTCATGCTATGAATTTTACTTTCCAAAACCACATTTGGTAGAGGTGCTAATGGATGTGGGAAGCATGAGATGTGAAAGGAGATACAGTAATTCACAAGCAATGTAATCAGTCTTGAATAATTTAAAATTTGATGTACTACTAAACCCTGTGTTTTACTTGCTATTGACATGACTCAGATAACAAAGGAAAGAATCATCAAAAAAAGGTCTTAACTAAGGGGAAGTCTTTTTGCTGATTCCTGTTCAAAGTTTTCCCATAATTGCCCTAATTGGACTATTGCAACTCTTAGGGGAAAGATTACTATATGTTCTTGATTCTAATCCTCACCCTTTCAATAGTTTTGTTGTTGTTGTTGTTGTTAGGTGCCATCCAATCAGGTCTGAATCATAGCGGCCCTCATAGGGTTTTCAATGGCCAATTGTTTCGGGATTGCTTGGGGAATGTATTGCCATGTCCTTCTCCCACTTTTTGCAGTGCTGGGAGTTCCTCAGAGAGGGCAGAGCAGCCCTCTACCATCTGTACCAAACCTCAGCCCCTTCGATAGTTTTAGAGGGCTACAAATTAGGTATGGATTAGAATTGCATGTGGATTGGATTCACACTGATGAGTCAGAGTCAGAGCTCTCTCATGAGAATCCAATCTGTATTTGATTCGAATCCGCCCCTGATTTTGCAACTCTTTAAAACTGTTGAATTACTCCACTGAATTACTACAAAGCTCTCTTCTTCCATTGCAGGTATTTAAATTGGCTATATACACAGTTGTGACTGGTCACTTGTTAGCAATTTTGTGGACTTGATTGGGTCATGGGTGCCCAGATATTTAATCAGACATTATTCTGAGTTTTTCTTTGAGAGTGGTTTTGGATGAAATTGGCATTTACATCTGAAGAATGAGTAGATTGCCCTCATTAATAGGGTAGGTTTCATGCAATTAGCTAATAGCCAGAATAGAATGAAAAAGTGGACTATTCCTTGAGTAAGACAGAATTCCTCCAGTCTGAATGCATTTGAACCAGGACATTGCTTTTCCTATCTTAAGACTTGAACCAAAGTATCACTTTTCCTGCCTTCAGAATTGAGCTGAAACATTGTCTTTCCAGCTTGCCAGTTCCCTCTGCAGATCTTGGCACTTGTCAGCTTCCATAATGATATGGACCAGTTCCTTATAATAAATCTCTCTTAGTTTTCTTCCCCTTTTTTCTTGCTTTATTCATCAGGGTCCTACAGAAAAATAGAACCAATATATATGTCTTATATATGTGTGTTTATGTGCATACACACATACATCCTACCACTTCTGTTTCCCTGGAAAATTCTGATGAATACAGCCAAGGAGGGAGACTGGTAGTAGATGTTATGATTTAAAGATGAAATGTTCCTATAGGCTTCTGTGTGGAATGTTTGGTCCCTGACTGGTGGTACTATTTTGGGAGGTTGTGGACATGTTAGGGAAATAGCACCTAGCTGGATGAAGTAGGCCCCAGGAGGCATGACTCTGAAGGTAATAGCTGGTTCCCAGGCCCTTCCTGCCTCTCTACTTTTAGTCTACTATGAAGTGAACAGCTTCCTCCTCTCCATCTCCCACTGCCATGATGTTTTGCCCAAAGGCATGAGGCCAAGCAACTTTGGACTAAACCCTCTGAAACCATGGACTAAAAGAAGCCTTTCCTCCTTTCAATTGTTCTCTCAGGTATTTTTGTTGCGATGACAATGAAACTGTTATCAATAAAACAAATAATATAAAATAGGATGATGAAAACCTCCAACTACTGACAAAATTGAAAATTGACAAAGGTACACAGCAAAATACATGAGTATGTATTGATAAAGAAGCACATGTGTCGTGTCTGTGTCACTACGATCATGTCAATAATGGGTTGTAGGCCATGGTGGGTTGGGTCTGATTCTGAAGATTAAGCTTGTCACATGGTATGTGAGGGGATAAGGACACAACCAAGGGCTACTTAGTGTATTTTTAGTTATCTATTTCTGTGACAAGCATCTAAGACTTGATAGCTTAAAACAATAATTAAATTATGTGTTAATGATTTTTGCATGCTGGGCTACACTTTAACTGGATAGACCTAGCCAGTCTTATCCGAGGTTACTTGTGTGGCTGTACCCAGCTTGCAGCATGTCTGGAAGCTGGGCTCAGCTGGGGAGTCTGGAGTTTTATCTCTATACTTGTAGTCTCAAGGCAAAAATGGAAGCTGCCATCCCTTCTTAAAGTTTAGGCTTAGAACTGGCAGAGTTACTTCTGCCACTTCCTGTTGCCTGTGGATCTCAGGGCCAATGAAGGTTCCAAGAAAGCAGGATGTGGATGAGGTATAGTACATTGCAACATACCAGTGAAACAGATTGTCACAGTGTACAGAGAAATAATGTGAGCACTAGAAACCTGGAGGTTGAAATGTAGGATCACGAAGGAGTGTTTGAAGAATGGGTAAGGAAAATTAAAGTCACAGGGAGAGAGTCAAGTAGTAATGTTTCAAGGATTTCAAAAAGAGGAAACATGCCCCAAAAATCTTATTAGGGAAAGTAAAGTCAGTGTCCAGAGCATGAGAAAAGTAAGAAATATGGTGCACACCTGTAATCCTAGTATCTTGGAAGGCTGAGGTAGGAGGGTCATGAGTTTGAGGCCAGAGGCAGCCTGTGCAATTTAGCAAGACCCTGCCTCAAAAAAAAAAAAAAAAAAAAAAAAAGAAAGGGGCTGTGGGTGCAGCTCAGTTGTAGAGCACTTGCCTAGCATGCATAAGGCCATGGGCTCAACCTTCCAGTACTTCAAAAAAGAAAAAAGAAAAGAGAGAGATGATAGAGATAGAAGTAGTGATGAGAGAGAAAGAGAGAGAGAAAAAACAGGTAAGAGATGGAATTGAAACCAAGTAGAATGGGAACATGGCTTGAGATTCAATACAAACAACTAGGCCCACAAAACAGAGTGCCTAGTAGTGATTGCTGGGCTTTTCAATTAAATGAGAACAGAACATGTTATCTTAACTGAATGAGTCGGCAGTGAATCTAGTTGCCAGAAAATAAAATCATTCATTCCATCTGGTGGATAATGGAGATAAGCTAAGCTATGAAAGTTCAAATATGTTATCATTAAAGTCACATCATTTGAGACTGGCTGATTCTTTATCATAAATACACAATAAAGTTGTAATTAATAAGTTCATTGATTGTTCTTCCATAAAGTAAGTGTTAGGAAATTTTGGGTCTTAAGCTGTGGGCAGAACTGTTGCCCAGGGAGATTGTAATTAATCTGGGCAAAGTGCAGTAAGGTTCAAGGAAAACTCTTTTTCTTCCTCCACAAATCTGTCTCTATTGCTGAATGACACCTAAAATGCTCCTTTATTCTTCTTTCTTGATATATTTCCCACAGTTCCAAGAATATGACATCTCAAGCAGTTATTTACAGCATTTTTGGATCAATAGCATCTAAACAGGAACTCATAAAGCATATTAAGTATTTCAGTAGGGTGAATTTTTAAAAGAGGAATCAGTTGAGCAAATATTGGAAGAATGAAAAAGCAAAGGGTGAACATTTGGGTAACACACAGACAGTATTTATAAGAGGTGTTACGAATTAGCTGGCTGGGGTCCTCTTGCTCTATCTGGATTGAAATTATGGGTAGGCAAGGAGAAGCTCTTTAAGTGCTGGTCTCTGGCATCATCTGTATCCCTCTGTGGTTGACAAGTGGGAATAGCAGTAGGTGGTGGCCTCTATTGTTATAGTTCTTGTGCAGGCCTTGAGTACTGGGACCCTTATCCCTAAAAGTGTTATAACTGTTAGCTAGGACAAGGAGATTGAGATTCCTAAGCCTTATAAATGTTATAGTTCTTATGTAGGCCAAGGAGGTTGGATTCCTCAGCACTTGACAACAGCCAGTGTTACAGCTCCCAGATGTAGGATGTCTGAGGCCCTTGATGCCTCTAAGGAGTGATGAACAAAGCTGGAGAGTGGGACCACTAAGCTATTGTTTTCAATGCATGAACAATTGGCAAATAAAAAGCAAGTCCTTGTTCTCGCTGTGCTTTCTTTTAGTCTTGCCTGACAGAAAAAGGAGAAATGTTTTTTGCAAAGTCTTCACCCTAGCATCAGTATAGATGGATGGAATTCAACCTGTAAGACAGTAGCTTAATTACCAGCATACTTCTTATGAGTAGAAAGACCTGAAAGCTGGTTTTGATGAAGAATAAAACTAGGGAGGTAGATTCTATTGGAATTGGAGAGGCACATGAGTGACATTATGAGGGAGTACAGTAGAATTAGGAAGATAGTCTTGTCTTAGTTTGCACAGTGTTGGCTTTGACTGATATTTTTGATGCTTCTAGATGATGTTAGCAAACAAAGGCTAATGTAATTGCAAATATGAGTAAATATACAAAAAACAAAGTTATGATATACATTTCTGTTTAAAATCTATATTGCCTCCAGTTATGCTAAACATGGTATAGAATTATTTTATAACCAGTATTATATACCCAGTATACCCTGTGATATTTTATAATCTTCAGTGACTCATAACAATAGCTAAAACATTAAAGATATAAGAAATAACTATTGTTAGTAGAATTGAAACAATAAAACATAATCATTTTGACAAATTGTACAGTATCCCAAGTATTTAAAGGGTTAATATTGGATAATTACTATGTGCCTGGCATTGATCTAAGTGTTTTACAGTGTTGAGTGTATTAATTCACATAGTTCTCATTGTAACCCAACTTCTCCTTTTCCCTCATTTTAGATAAAGAGAGTATGCCAGAGAGAAGTTAAGTAATTTGCCAATAATCACACAGCTTCACATGGCAGAACTAGGATATTAATCCAGCTCTTCTGGATGTTGAACTCCACTCTACAGTGTTAGCAAAAATATTTTGCATTAAAAAATATCTGCAAGTCATATTGTAACCCTTAGTTTCCTTATCTATAAGTAGGGATAATAATTCTTGCGTGGTAGAGAATTGTTGTACATTATAGATATTACATTGCAATATTGTAAATTATAGATGGTACAATATTTGTTAAAATTCTAATACAGTTCTTATCATGTATTATGCCTTAATGAATGGTTATTATTTACACTTCTTAATGTATTTGCTGAGGTAGGTAAAATGTCAGTTATCTGGGGAGGGTACACATGATATTTTGAAAGCAAGAAGACAGAAATCTCCCATAACCAAGATTGAGTAAAAGGAGAGATCATACTGGCTGCTAAAGAATCTGATAAAGAATAAGATGTTCTAGGAAGTATAGCATGGATTTTCTTACTTGTTTTCTAAACTGATGGTTATATTAATAGATTGTTATCTGAATAATCATCTTAATTTTAAAACCTCAATTTACTAAATAGAACAAAGAGGCAACAAATCAAAGCATTTACTAACAGCACTCAGTATGGAGTCTGTCTTTTGGCCTATCCCACTAGCTAACACAATGTGCACTCAAGAGGGAAAAATGGTGTTTCGGGGTGAGAAGAGATGGGCCATAACGTGATTTGTTTTTCCATTTGCTTTTAAGAACAGGGAGATGAGTGTATAATATAGAGTAGTGGCTGTATTGTGTGATTGTGGACAGAGCAAATATGATAATGTGCTACTGTAGCACAAAACAATAGCTCCAATTCCTTCTCATTGTTTTAAAAGTCCATGACACCGTATATACAAATGTTCTAAATGAAAACCCTGTTTTGTGGGGTTATGTATTGAAAGTACCACCTAAAAATATCCATATAAGACTAGGTCTTTTCTATTGGTTTAAGCTAACTTGGATGCCACACTTTGCTGTTTGGGAGTTTTAGGAAATTTAGAAACATGGCTAGAACAGTAACACCAAAGCATCTTGGGTTTGTAACCAAGGCAACTCTTCCTGTTCTGCATTCAGGCTTTCTTGTTGATTATCTATTATAATGCCAATAATTTGCAGCTGAGAGGAGTCTGTTTGTTGTGAGAGACAATTAGCACTTGAAATAAAGTAACAGATTTAAATAAATTGGGGGACTCCACAGTGTGACCTGATCTCTTAAGAACAAGCAGTAGCTTTGGAATAGGACAGACTCTTGTGTTTACAGCAGCCCCCAGAGTGAGAGAGTCCTCATCCAACGTTACCTGGGGTCTTATGGGTGATTACTCTAGTTGTTATAGTTGAAAACCATTTGTTCCTTTTTAGATGATGTTAGAAAATAGCTTAATAAATCCAAACCTGCAAGAAGGTGATACTGAATTTTCAACAGAAGGTTATTCAAACAACTTGTCTCTACATGTAATGCTTCATTAAACAATATTTTCCCCAATTGCTGTCATAATTACTCTTCACTGTTACATAGGCTGTATTTTAAATTGCTATTTATTTTAATTCAGATGTGAATGGAAAGCTTGCAATTCCTAATCTAAATATCTTTGCCTTATGTGCAATTTTTGCTTTCTAAATCACCATTAGTATTAGGACGATTTGCTGAAACTACTGCATGACATTAACTTTCAAGATCACTGTTAATTAGCCCTTGGACCGATAACTTTTATGTCTCAATAAGTCTTTGGTGTTCCAAGGACAAATAAGTTTTCCATAACTCAACCATATTTGTTTTTAGAGTTTCATTATTATTTGCATAATTACCCTTGTCTCATGTTTCCATGTGGTGGGATTTCTGCTAGAAATATATTCCTAGCCTCTCATGTCAGCTATTTGATTAGTAAGTTCAAGAGAAGAAACTGAACATGCCAGACTTATTCCTTTCTAGACTTTCCTTTTTAGGTGTGAGCATGTCCACATCCATGCATTTTTGTCAACCCTCTGCCACATGGTAAGGGCTCTGTTTCTAGGGGGAAGGGCTTGCAGCTGTCAAACTATACTAATGAGTAGGGAAAAAGTCTTTTAAGTTCAGCAGTAAAAGCATATCTAAAAATCACATTCTCCAATAGCTTTAACAGTAATAAAGCTGATTTGATCTCCATCTCTCTATCTTTTCTCTCCCTTAATTGTTCTGAATTCAACTGAGACTGAGGGGTATTATTTATTGGTATTTCCAGACGTGTACATGTTTTCTGTATCAAATGTTGTTGATAAATATTAACTAATGACAAAGTCATAGAATGAAAATTCCATGACATCAGACCCTTTGCTTATCTTGTTCACTGCTATTTCTCTAGCACATAAGAGTTGCTTAAACAGAGAAAAAACTGGGCAGATCACAAATATTCTCACTTCCACTTTGGAATTAAGCATTTGGAGTCCTATTTTTGTAACACTCAAAGGATTAACAGAAGATGATCTCAATGATAGGCAGGTTAGCTTAGGCATTAGCTGGCAATTTGGAAAAGGGGATTCAGAATGGCTCCTGCCTTTCCACCATGATAAAGAAGCCACATGGGTCTCTGAGGAAACTGGAAGGATATTTTCAAATGGATTCCACACCCTACCCAAGTCCTTGAGCCATTTACAAAACAAGACCCTAGACCCATGTCACACTAGGCACTTAGAGCTGGGGGCCCAGGGCTGATGTCACACTGGGCATTGCCTAGTTTAAACAAAACCAAAAGGAACATGTGCCCACTCTCTATTCTTCCTCTCTTCTTACACAGCTCTTTGCCTTTTTCTCTGCTCTTCTTTCTCCAGAGACCGCATGGACATCTCTCTTTTCTCGTGGGCTGCCCTCCTGTCTGTGTATCCAAAGCATCTTTCCTTCTAAAAGCCTGCTTAACTCTCTTGTACCCTCTGGCTTCTTTACCTTCCCTTGGGGAATAGAAATATCCTTATGCTGCTTCACCCAGGGAATACAGGTTTTTCCAAGTGCCTTTGCCTAAACTTCTTCAGATGCCTCAGTTTTACCTATAATTCCTTGAAGGTGTACCATCTTTAATAAAACTCTTTTATACTCTCTATTATAACTTCTGTGTCAGGTATAAATTCTTTTATACACCAGATACAAGGACCAAGGTTTTACTGCCAGATTTCAGGACCTGCTTCTCTCTGCTCCTCGAAAGTCTCAGGTAACATCAGTGTGAATGAAAGGATCAAAACCACTTCAGATTCACTGGATTATTCACATCAGAGGATGGCAATGTGATATACCTCAGGCTTATGGACCCACAGTACTGAGAATTTCAACTGATAGAGAAAGAACAAAGAACTCTAGCATAAGCCAGTGGCAAAGTTCTAAGGAACAGAAGGAAGAGGATTTGAGGATATGAAATGTGGATCACAAAGTAGATTTGCTACCCACATAATACTGGTTATGAAACAATTTCACATTAGTGTCTCTCAATCACTGCTTCCTACAGGATATGTAGAGGCATGGGGGAGTGGGAATCATGGCATAGGACAAGGGGAAATATGTTTTCAAAATAGGAAACCATTCTTGTTGCCAATAAGTGTGGACTTTAAAACTGTACTTTGATCCTGCATGCTTAAGAGAGAGTGGTTGGCAGAGTGCTCTACAAGGACAGATAGTACTGAGTGAGAAACAAATAGAGCAAGCATTTAGAAGTTTACACATCAGAGAAGAGCAAAGCCTCAAAATAACTCTAAAAAGGGCTACTGAAAGACAACTATGGGCCTTGTTACCATTTGGACATAAAATGTTTCCCAAAGGTCACGTTTGAGTCCCCAGTGGGTGGCGCTGTTTTGGGTGGTTTGTGCAACTTTTGAAGGTGTGGCCCTGCTGGCAGAAGTGGCCACTGGAGCAGGTGTTTGAGGGTTTTCCCCAGGTGCCTGGTTCTGGCTGGGCTCTCTCTGCGCATGTTGACCACAGTGTGAAGGGTTCTCCTCTGCCACACGGCCTGCTCCTGCTCCACCATGCCTTCCCTGCCACTATGATGGAGAGCCTCTGAAATTATGAGCTAAAATAAATCTTTCCTTCTGTAAGTTGTCTCTATCAGGTATTTTGGTCACAGTGACACAAAACCTAACTAAAAGAGGTATTTGTAGAGGAAAAGAGCCAAAAATTTTTCTAGAGACCCCAAAACAAACAAAAGACCATCTTTGAGCACAGGAGTGTAAAAGAGCTGGAATAATGAATCAAAGAGATTTGAGATTGAAGCAGAACAGAGATTAGTTTAAGAGTCCAAAGAGGAATTGGTGTGTGATCACCATTGAATACTATTTATTATTTGTGGTCTATCATTAGGCCTAAGAACAGGAAAGTGTATATAGCTGCCATTCTTTTGTGTGGATTCAATAGAAATTTCTTAAAGAAATCCCAAAGCTGCATCATATAGGTTGTTGTGTATACGACTCAACTATTAAAGTTAACATTATGGTGGTTAGCATGGATCAGAGTGTGCAAACGAAAGTTCATAATTTTGTCTTAATAAAGCATCTTGCTTGTGTAGCAGGGTCCCTAGAGTTCTAGTTGTTGTTGTTAGGTGCTGTTGAGTCAGTGTCTGAGTCAGAGTGACCCTATATACACAGACAAGGGGCTATTGTCATGCTTCTCTGCTATTCATAGGGTTGTCAATGGCTCATTGTTTTTTGGGAGTGGGTTGCAATCCTTCACAAGCCTAGAGCACCTGGTGTTCCGACGTGGTCTCCCATCCAAGTACTAACCCAGCCTGACTCTGCTTAGTTTCTATGGTCTGACATGATTGGACACCACAATGGTATGGCTACAGGCTAGAGTTCTAGAGTTGTTCCCAAAAGCAGATTTTGGGGTTAGAGTGCCTGGGTTTGAGCTCTCTCATTAGCTTGCTGTAAAACTTTGGATCAGTTATTCATCATTTGCAGCCTGATTCTTCCTCTGTAGAGATGTGCAGATGGTTATTAGAATAATACCACATAGAGATGTAGGAAGAACTAGATCAAGTGACTCATATGCATTAAGGATTTATGTAAAGTGAATTGATTATCCATTTATATAAATTTAATGAGTTTTTAAAAATAGGTAATCTACATAAAGCTCTTCACACCGTGACTGGCATATGATCAAATTCGTAAAGATAGTGAGATGTTACTATTAATAGATTCTGCAAACATATATTGAGTCCCTGCTGTGTACTGAGTGACTGTCAAAAACGTGCTAAATATTCAATGGCCATGTTAGGCACTTCATGTTTATCTCACTTTTGGAAGATGATAATTTCCTTTTTCTCTCCAGTAGCACAAATTTTTTCTTCCAAAAAGCATGCACAATATATACTTGAACTACCTCTCCCACTGTCCTCCTCCTGCTTTCAGAATTTCAGTGACAAGTAAGTTTGTGGGGCAATCTGAAAGCCATGGATCTGTTTTTACCATCCTGGTGTTGTTTAAGGACTCTTATTCCTGTTGCCTATTTCCACCCTTTTCCCTTCCCTCTTTCCTTCTTCACATGTTTTTAAGCCCCTCATGTGTACATTGGATAGTGCTAGAAGCTGTGGAAAATCTCAAGAAGTGCAACACACATCCTGCAATTTTCTCAAGTATTTATAGTCTATTCGAGGAGACAAAGCATATGAATAATGTACATCAAAATGCATATATGGAAATGCCACAATGAAAAGCATGTGAGAATGAATCACATTAAGGTGTACATTAAAAATTTCCGATAAAAAATATATATAAGATCTTGTTGTAAGATGTGTGACAAAGCCACTGATGACATGCAATTTATACTTCCCCTTACAAACTCAGCATATCACACTGCCAATCTCTGCTGTTGTATAATTTAGTATTTGGGGTTTTTTCTTCTTTTCCCATACATATAGCTTTATTTTACAGATCATGATTTAAAAATTACCTAATTCTAAAGTTGTTAGATGACCTTAATACCTCAATCAAGAATCAGTTAGAGACACAAATGACTACAGAAGGGAAATTTAATATCAATAACATATTGGAGTTTTACTCAATTATTTATTAGAAAGACTCTCAAATAACACCACCAAATTCCCACTGGGTGGTGAATATAAAATATGAAAAGAAAATTTTCTGATTTCAGATATGGAGAGGATTATTCCAAATAGATACTTTGATAGAGTGAATGTATTTAAGAAAAATATAAAGTGAAATGGAGACACTCCTAGAGGAGGGGTAACTTGGGAAGAAGTGATACTAAATGGACTGGCGTGACAGCCAGCAGCCAATGCATATGAGCCTATAACACAAGGGAGTGTGGGCAAAAAGGCAGCATGGTTTCAAGTAGACTAAGCAAAGAAATCACATTATAGATCAGGAAGAATATAGGCAAGTCTGTTCCTATCTCCTTGGTGAAAACACTTTTGGAATAGTACACATGAAAACAAAGATTCAGACATGGAAAGCATGAATGATTATAAGGACCTGTCAGATTGATTTATGAGGTATGAATGACACAGCCACCATCTAAATATGTGCATATATGTGTGCATCTCTTACAGACACCCAGAGATTATCAAAATAATTACAGTTTTCTTTGTGGTTCTATTGTGAAGGCCAAGCCTTTGCTAGCTTAAGTAAGGTCCTTTGTGTTGAGGAGATCATTTTAAAATTTGTCACCAGGCAGGCCCTATCCAGGAAATAAAAATGTGTGCAATTCTCAGACAATTGTTGAATTCAAGCTTATTTGTAATGAACTGAGGAGACTCTAGTTCTAAAAACAAATGGCAATGTAGTGGTAACAAAAATGAAAGATAATTTGAGCTGATAGATGACTAGTAGTTGTTGCTGGACTTATTCTTGGCCAATAGTCCAAGTGCAGGGCTTGAAATTTTATAAATATGCTAATATCATGTAGAGAGAGGTGTTTAATAACCTTAGGATTGGAAAGGTAATAGAATGGAAAAAAGAAATTACAAAAGGAATGGCTAACAGTTGAGATGTATCCATTCAAGGATATTGTTTCTTAGAAAAGGTGAGAGAGATTGAAGTAATTTAATTATTATCAGGAAGGTACTTAAAATTACCTTGTTCACTTAAAAATAAAAAAAGGGGATTGAGGTGCAGTTCAGTGGCAGAGTGCTTGCAAAGCATTCATGAGGCCCTGGTTCAGCAGCATCCACACCACACACACACACCAAAAAAAAGGTAGCTATTATGATATATGGCAGAAGGACCCAGCAACCCAACCCGATGCCAAGTAACAACAACATTATGATATAAGCTACAAATTACTGAAATCACTATATGAAAATATTAAGAAGTGTTTTAAATGTAGGATAAAACAGTTCTTGTTAGAGACACTATTTACTCAAAAAGACTAACTTTACATATATAAATGTTATGAGAGAAATCTCTTAATTTAATCAATAGATATTTTGTCATTTTATAGTGAAATTCAAAAAATCAACAGAAAATGTGAAGAATTTTAGAATATATTTGCCTCAAAAATGATTGCTTCTATTTGTAAATAGAATTTGAATATATTCAGCATGAATTATTTTCCATTTGGAAATAATTGCCTATGAGGGGTACAAAGAAAAGAAAAGTTATGGCAAATATACAACTTATAAAACTAAAGTATCTTAATGATTATAGTTCCACATATATTTATGTTTGACTTTATGGGGAGTGTTTTGAAATTCAGGCAGAGCACTGAAAAAGGTTATGACAAACAACTCAAATTGAGGTCAACCAAATTATAAATCAAAATATAGATGTACTTCACAGTACATTTAGTTCCAACATAGTTCATAAAGTAACCTGTTTCCTTGCTGAAAAGCATATAAACTTAAAATTTATTTTAGTCAGAATTAGCATCTTTTGAAAAGCCAAAATAGGAAACTCACCTATTTGCTCCACAGATAAGTGATTCAATCTAATTTTCCTATTTCATTAATTCATGGATTTTCACTTAATAGTCACTTATTTTTTAAGTAAACAGGATAATTTAAAATACCTTCTTAACCATGCTGAAATTGTTTCAAGTTCTTTGCCTTATAGTAGAAGACATTGTGTGTTTCTCTTGAACTACTTGTTGCAAATTTAAATGCCAATGGAAGTAGTATTTGTTACAAAAATGGGTACAGTGGTCTGCCATGGGCCAAATAAATGTGAGAGATCACCTCTTATCTAGGGGGTCAGCTCTGCACGGCTCTAATAGTTGATGTGCAGTAATGGTACCCCTGGTTGCTGGATCTTCCAATCTTTTAAGAGAGGCCAGAAATTTAACTCTTATATTTAATCTTCCAATTTTTGAATATTGGCAACTGATTGAAATTTATTTAGTATAATTTGTTTTCAGTGCTGGGGACCAAACCCAAGATTTTGTGTATGCTAGGCAATTACCCTGCTACTGAGCCACAACCCCAACATATGACTGAAATTTAGAAAAACAAAAACGATGTAAGCCAAAAAAAGAGAATAAATTTTCAGCCTCTGTATGGCCTTTGGGATTCTGGTTTTAACCTCTGTGGCAAACTACACACTAATCAAACCCTTGACCTACAATTCAATTTTCTGTCCCAGTCTCCTTATTTATACAAGTTTACAGGCCAGGATAGCTGCTTTCCCTCTCTTTTCTTGTCAATTCACTCTTCCTGCAACTTCTCCTGATCCCTGTGCTACAGTTTGAATGTTTGTGTCCTCTCCAAATTCATAGATTGAAATCCTAACCCTCAAGGTTATGGTATTGGAATGTGGGCCCTTTGGGAGGTGATTAAGTCATGAGGGTGGAGCCTCATGAATGGGATCAGTGTGTCCTATTTATAAAAGAGGGCCTAGAAAGCTCTCTTACCTTTTCTGCATATGAGATGACAGTATGAAGACTTTCATGGAAAAGCTGGCCTTCACAAGACATTGAATCTGCTGGTACCTTGATCTTAGACTTTCTAGAAGTGTTAGTAATAAATTTCTGTTGTTTGTAAGCCTCCCAGTCTATGGCATTTTGTTATGGCAAAATGAATAGACTCAGATGCCTTTCTTCAAGGGATACCTCCCTTGTCTTTCTCCAGAAGTCTCCTTTCTCTGAATCTATGGATTATGAAATCCTTTCCTAAACCAAATCTGCCTTTTGTCATACTCACTTATACATGTTTTATTCTTACTGTTAAACTCTCTGAATGCAGAGATTATTTTACTATGCTGATAGAGTCACCCAGTAAATGCTTATAGTATTGAATTGAATTGGATAAGGAGGATATCATTCACAGATTCTTCATCAGCAGTATTTTTCATAGAGACTTTCATTTCAGCTGAACAATACAGAGTTAATATTTATAGGGCTCAAGTCTAGTGAAAAAAATCTGTTAAATTATGTTCCTTAACAGATGGTGCATCTGTGTTTCCTAATGCAATATCCTGACTGTGTAGAGTTGTCATAATTAAGTAATAGCTGCCTGCACAATCTTTGGTAAATGAAGGATCTTTCCTATGGTAAGCTCTAAGCATGTTTCTAAGCTTGACCCATACCTACTTCTGAATTTGATTCAGTGTGAACTGTTTCTAGATGATTTTTTTTTCTTGATTGCAAATGACTGCTGAAGTCTTTGTTAGTTTTAGTTTGAGAAGACAGGTAGTGTAGAGTGAATTAGGATTACATAGTTGATTTCTGAAATGACTCTGGGAGCCAGGAAACAGAATTTTCTAGCTTCCTTGCTACCTTGCAATTTGGTCTAATATGCTTGAGTTAGTGTCATGGGGGATTCAACAAGGTTTGAAAATATTGATGGAATTTTTTCCCTAACATATTTAGCACTAATTTTGTTGTTGCTAGGTGCCATCCCATCAGATCTGACTCATAGCAATCCTAAGTATGCAGAACAAAACACTATCTAACACTGTGTCATGCACACAATCTTTTTATGCTTGAGCTCATTGTTGGAGACACTATGTTTCTTCTCATTTTGAGTTGTGCCACATTAGCAAAAGGAAATCCCAATGACTTTACTCCATTCCTGTTATTAAGGTCAGTGCTACTTTAAGGAGGCAACTCTTCCTCAGTTGTCTTTTGAATGCCTTCCGTCCTGGGGAGCTCATTTTCTGGCACTATATCTGACAGTGCTTCTTTGCTAGTCATTGGGCTTTCAATGGCTAATTGTTTCAGGAGTGGGCTGCCAGGTCCTCTTCTCTAGTCTGTCTTAGTCTGGAAGCTCAGCTGAAAGCTGTCCATGATGGGTGTCCCTGCTGGTTTCTGAAATACTGATGGCATAGCTTTTAGCATCACAGCAACATGCAAACTCCCACAGCAAGACAAGCTGACAGACGTGTGGGGGTAAGCACTAACTATGCCTATAGAAATTGCATCCATTTTCCTGTTTGCTCTCTATAGCATGTTTACGAACCAGCCGAGAGTGCGGTAGAGCATTGAAATCACAATCAAGAGGTCAGCTGTTTGACCATGAAAATTGAAGAAGTTATCTGAGTGCCTCAAGCCTAGCCTACCTGTTAGAGTCATTCTCATTTCAAGATTAAATGAAATAATGTATGTGCAAATCCTCTATGTATACTATTCTAGGGTTCGCTATTGCTTATTTAAATAACTTATGTACTAGTTTCCTTGGTGGGAGATATTTAAATTCTTGGCAACCCTTTGGAATCAGCAAACCATGCCTGGACCGAATCTGGCCAAACCCAGTGGTTTGCATCTGGCCTACTACTATGGTATTCTACAACAGCACAGCCGAGTAGTTTCAAAAGAGACCTTCTGTCCTGCAGTCAAAAATATTTACTCTTGAGCTCTTCACAGAATAGTTTCTTGACTCCTGCGTAGTTTTTCAGTCACATAATATAGTGAAACATTTGGCTTCAAGACTGAACTTTGAAGAATGCCCCAACTAGACCCTTTCAGATTTACCATTAATTTTTCCTGTGGTCACAGGGCAGGAATGAAAACACCTGTGAGATTTGGGACCAAGACAATAATTACTTCTCAGTCTTATCTCCTGCAGCCAGAAGAAAACATCTGCTCTTAAAATTCTGCAGAGAAGGGAAGAATTAAAGCTGTCTAGGGACTTCCGCTGTATCCTCCGCATAGAGAAGAAGGGTGGAAGGCAGGCAAGAACATTTCCGGTTTAACTGAATGAAAATGCAAATCAAATTAGCAAGGGTAAAGCCTTGGCTTTAAAGTTGTAACCCAGATAGGTCTCATTGCCGTTCTTGAACCAATGGACAGATAGCAAAAGTCCCATTAATTCTTTGATTTGTTTAATAAAAGTCATTTTAAAAAATCACATGGATCACTGGGTAGGAATTTGACCAGAAACACCTTCCAAGTGATAATTAGCTTGCCAATTTTTCTCGAGTTTTATGTTACCATAAATATTCATGACACATTCCCCATCAAATTGTAAGTTCTTCAGGAAACATTGTTATCAGTTTAAGAAGAACATGAATCAGACTGATAAAGCTAATTGGTTAGGGTTCTTTTTTCTCCTTCGTTTTAAATAAAGCTGTCGAAGGTTCCCAGGGTAATGAAGAGCTTTGTTGTTATGACAACTGCTTATTCCTTTCCCTTTGAAAAAGCTCATGATGTGATAGGCAACACATCAGGAATAATTAAAACAAATGATAAGTGGGATGCAGCCGCTTAGATGAATAAACCAGCACAAACTTAAACCATTTCACTGGTTTTGGGTTACCATTTTCATGGCAGGAAATTTATAGAATTTGAGCTGACCATTTGTCCCAATTTCCACTGTTTCTTTATTCAAGAACCAAGCTATGCTGAGAATTAGATACATCCTGAGATCTTTTTTGCCTAGTGCTTCTGACTACCCAACTTGCTCTTCTCCCTGACTGCAGGAACATCAGTGATGATGTGTCAGGGCAGCGGTGTGCACTCTGAAATGCTGCAGGAGGCCCGCTTAGGTTACTTTGATTTATTCCACCAGAAGTTGTACTTTGCTTTAGTGTTCACAGCCTGGAACCACAGAGCAGCATTCACCTGCTTTGCGCTAGGTCTTTTCATGTTCCCTTCTTTTCTGACCCCTCTGTGAACAACTCTGTGAATTTGTTGGCATTATTTCTACAACGGAAGAATACAATCCCTTGAAAAGTGTAAAGGACAGCCCAAAGGTCTCCCACGTGAAAATGGGTAAGGGGAATTCAAACTCCAGTCTTTTGATTCCAATGGATTTTTATATGATGCTGGAGCTGAAAGAGAAAACTGATTTGAATAGTTAAAATACAGTGGGCAAATCTCTGCTGAGGTGTGCTATTGCTATTACTTTGACTCCTTGTTTCCTTGCTAAAAGCCTGGCCAATCTAATGCACATTATCTCCCAGATCCAGGTAAGCAAACCTTGGGGCTTATGAACATTTTATGGATAAAACACACATTCCTTCCTTTTCCTTTTCTTTAATGACATAGACTAGGATATAAATATCACAGTTTCTTCACATGTATGGTTTTATGTTATATTGATTTCTGTTTGTATATACTTCTGTATGTTGTTGTTGTTAGGTGCCTTTGGAGTTGGGTCCAACTCACAGTGAACCTATGTACAACAGAACAAAATGCTCCCTGACAGTGTGCCATGTTGGCACTATGTCAGTGTTTCTCTGCTATTAATAGGGCTTTCGATGGCCATCTCTCTAATATGACTGTTTTCTTCATATAGATTCTCTAATTTCAGTTAACTTTTTCTTAATTTTTTGTTGCCAATAGATGTTAAATGTACTAGGGAGATCTTGTCTTTAATAAATGATAACTCCAAAACCAGGCTTAGGTATCTCTCTCTAAGAAGAAGAATGAACATGCTGTTCTTCTTATTTGAAATTAAAGATTCTGTTCTGCTATTTTCTTAGTTCATTTAGGCTGCTATAACAAAATACCTTTCACTGGGTGTTTAATGAGAAAAAAATATCTAGAGCCTGGGGACCTAAGGTCAAGGCATTGGCAGATTCATTGTCTGGTGAGACACTGCTTCATCGTAGATAGCCATCTTCTCACTTTCCACATACAGAAGGGCAGGAGGGCTCTCTGAAGTCTCTTTTATAAGAGAGCTAATCTTAATCATGAGGGATTCCACCTCATAACTAAATCATCTCTCAAATGCCTCACCTCCTAGTGCAATACCCTCATAGGTTAGGACTGCAGCATATGAATCTGAAGGTCACACATTCAGACCATGGTGGCTGATCTCAGGCGGTGCAGGGAACTAGGATCTCAATAAAAATGATGCCATGCAAGGCTGACTGTGCCTCAGTGGTGGAGTGCTTACCTAGCGTGATGAGGCCCTGAGTTTGATCCCCAGCACTGCAAACAAACAAACAACAACAACAAACCAAAAAGAAAATCATTCTATCGTCAAATAAGTCAAAATGCTGGGTATGAATGGACAAAGTTCTCTTCCTTTTTACCTTCTGTTTTACTGACGAGTTCCTGGTACACAACTGCTGCCATTCTTGGAGATAGTCACAGAGTATTGGGAGGAAGTTTTTGAGAAGAACCGGTGTGAAAGTGTATTGACTAGATATACAGATAGCATATCCTTCTGGGAAGTATTCTTGCTCCAAATATTTAGAGCCTTTAGATCTAATCTACAGTGTAGAGGAAATTCAGGTGACAGAGGTGCTAGTTAAAGCCATAAAGGGATAGACAAATTAAGAGTGTGGGATATCCTAAAAGACAAATCAGTCTGGATTTTCCAAAACCAAAATGTTCCAGTGAAAAAAGAGGTAGGGTAAAGGTCCTAAACTAAAAGTGAGTAAGGAGACAGTTAAACAAATACAATAAATGAGACCTGTTCAAATACTCCTTAGAAATAATGTGTATCAGTCATTTTTGGCATAGTTGAAGAAAATTAAATATAGATTGGATATTAGGTATAACAGATTTATTGTCAAGTTTTTAAAGCATGATAATATTATGGTTATGTAGCCAAATGGTTTTATTTTTAGGACATGGGTGGTGAAATATTTAAAAAGGAGATTCAAGGCCAGGTGCGGTGGTTCACACCTGTAAACCCAGTGAGTTAGGAGATTGAGGGGGAGGATCGAAGGTTGGAGATTAGAGGCTGCATGCACAGCTTAGTGAGATCCTGTCTCAAAATAAAAAGTAAGAAAGAGCTGGGATGTAGCTCAGTGGTAGAGCACCTGTCTGGTGCAAGGTACCAGTTTTGATCCCCTGTACCACAAAAAGAGAGATAATAAATTACAATCTGTCATTTACTCTCTAATGATTCAGCTACCTCTATCTATCTACCTACCTATCCATAACTATCTCAGAGAGACAGAGGTAGACTTAGCAACTCTAAACAAATGTTAACTAGTAAATTTAGATTAATGATATATGAATGTTTTTATACTATTCTTATAACTTTTCTGTAGGTTTAAAAGTTTTCAAAATAAAAAGCTGTCAGAACAATGAACACATAGCATGATTCCATTTCTGTAAAGCTGAAAAACAGGCAAAGCTAATTTATGTTGCCAGAGTCAAAATATAGTTTGCTTTTGTGGAGGATGGATAGATTGTTGTTGAGAAGGGACCCAAATGGATTGAGGTCTAGGACAGTTCTTATTCTTGACTTGGGAAGTCATCACAGAAGTGCAGAAGCATATTCCCCTTGAGACATCACTGATCTACAAACTTATTAGTTGTGCATGACGTGTGTGTGTGTGTGTGTGTGTGTGTGTGTACTTAAAAATGAAAAAGACACAGTTGTTGAATTAATATTTTAGAATAGCTTATTTCTATTGAAATTAAAAGGGTTTTATTTTCAGTGTGAGGAAAGGTAGGTTAAAAGCTAGGTTTATAAAAGCTTATATCTGAGCTTGCGCAAGGCCTTTAGAAATCTGTTGAGTTTGGGGAAATATGAGCCAAAGTTAAATTGTAGGGATTCTACATATGGTGAATTAAAAATATTTTGCTGTTAAAATTGTTTATTTAGATGTAAAATAAATTATAATCACAAAAAATGATTTTTGCTTCAAATATTGGACTCATCCAATGTACGGTTATCATACTATTTTGAGCTCATTACTATACATTAGAGTTACAGCTATTTCTGCAAGGTTTTTACAATAAAATCTAAAACATTATCTTTTTTTGTAGTAAGAAAATGTGGGCACTACCTTCCAAGAGTAGTGGTGGAATGGAATATGGTTTGTGGGCAAAAACAGATTTCTCTTAAATGGCATCTATCTAAGCCTCTTATTTTGGGTGAAGAAGAGAATGACTAGTTAATTTTCCTCACTTCTCATTGCTCCTCTTCCGTGATCAATGGTTGCGGGTCTACTGAATAATAGTTTTGGACCCATTCATTTACTGAGACATTTGGTGCTCAAAGATAGTTAAGTCCTATGATGGCATAAAATGGTCTTAAACCTATATGGTGACTGCATGTATCATGAAAATTTCTAGGGAATCAGACTGTTCACTGTGACAGGAGTATTGCTTACTTTTTATACAGTCATTCTTTCATTCATTTGACAAAAAAATCATTCACTTGTATATAAATTTCATGAAGGCGGGGATTTCAGCTGTCTCATTTGTTGCTGAATCTCTAGTACTCAGTACCTGGCACATGCGAGATGCTTGAAACTATTTGTTAAAATTGTTGTTGTTGTTAGGTGCCATCAAGTTGGTATCCAACTCATAGTGACCCTGTATACAACAGGTGAAACACTATTGTCAGTGCTTCTCTGCTGTTCATAGGGTTTTCAATGGCAGATTGATTTTTGGGAGTGAGTTGCCGGGTCCTTTTCCCAAGCCTACATACAGCACCTGGTGTTCCCAGGTAGTCTTCCATCCAAGTACTAACCAGGCCTGACCCTGTTTAGCTTCTGAGATCTGACAGAATCAGATACCACAGGGCTACAGCTGCAGGCTATTTGTTAAAATAGTGTGTGAATAAATGTGCTTTGACCATCTATTGTGTCTGAAGAGAGAGGAGAATAAGAGATTGAGACTTTGTAGGAGTGAAACACTGGACTTCTTTGTATGCATGGATTTTAAGGAATTCCCGCTCAGAGTTTTATATTCCTCAACTCTTGTGTTAGGTGATATTATGTTCTATAACAGCCTGTAGCTGTACCACTGTGATGTCGGATCCTGTCAGATCTCAGAAGCTAAGCAGGGTCAGGCCTGGTTAGTACTTGGATAGGAGACCACCTGGGAACACCAGGTGCTGTAGGCTTGGGAGAAGGATTGCAACCTACTTCCAAGACACAATCAGCCATCAAAAATCCTATGAATAGTAAAGAAGCACTGACAATAGTGTTTCGCCTGTTGTACGTAGGGTCGATATGAGTTGGACACTGACTCCACTCGATGGCACCTAACAACAACAATGTACTATAACAGGAAGTCTCCAAATCTTAAGGACTTACCAAATCATTTATTTTTCATTTCAGTACCTTTCAATGTTTTTGATTGTTACCAATTTCAGTGAGGAGAGGAGGGTAGGCTCTGTGGCACACAGTTACTGTGAGACTGGAGACTATGGAGGAAGGCATCTGGGATCACTCCAGCTGTGGAAAAACAACTGGCCAAGGAGTGTAGATGGAGAAGGCACATTTGTTTCTTTAACCTCTTGGGTTGAAGTGATATGTATCCATTGACAAGAACTAATCATACCCTTTCTTAACTCTTACTCTAGATTCAATAGAGGCCAAACTGGTATAGTTTCACAGACAAGTGGCCTGTGCAAGAAGGGCCCCATGCTTACAAGGGCCTTGTGCTTGGTTGATATTCTGTTCTTAGTGTCTTGAAATTCTTAATAATTTTTTATTCATAATTTTTAGTGTACAACCTAATGTATTTTATTATGTCATTTCCATATCCTTGTACATTACTCATGTTCACCTCCCTTATTACCCTCTCATGACACCCTTCCCTTGATTTGATCCCCTTCTTGCCCACCACTGGGTCCTCTTCTGCTTGTACGTCTTGTTTATGTGTATGTGTACATATAATGTATATGTTTATATATAAATCCAGATTTTGCCTTTGAGAGGAAAATGCAATATTTCTCTTCCTCTCCCCATTATCCTTTCTTGTTGTCCCTTCCCCCCCTCTTTAATCCTTTTTCTTTCCCTATGTAATCTTCCTTCTACTTTCAAGACCTATATAATAAAATATTGAATATATATTGAAATCTATCATCCACATATGAGAGAAAACATGAAATGTTTGTCTTTCTGTGTCTGGCTTATTTCATCTAAAATCATGGGCTCTGGTTCCATCCATTTTCCAACAAATGCCATAATTTCATCCTTCTTTATGGCTGAATAAAACTTCATGGTGTACATATACCAGATTTTCCTTATCCATTTATCTGTTGATGAACACCTAGGTTGATTCCATATCTTGACTATTGTGAATAATACCACAATAAACATGGATGCACAGGTATCTCTATGGCATGTTGACTCTTTTTGATATATATCCAGAAAAGGTATAGATGGGTCATATGGTAGTTCTATTTTTAGCTTTTTGAGTAAACTCCATATTTATTTCTACAGTGATCACACCAACCTACATTCCTACCAGCTGTGTACAAGGGTTCATTTCTCCCTGCATTCTTGCCAGCATTTGTTGTTGTCTGTTTTATTGATGCTAGCCATTCACACTGGAGTGAGATGGTGTCTCGATGTAATTTTGATTTGCATTTCCCTGATGTCTAAGGATATTTATCAATTTTTTCATATGTTTATTGGCCATTTGTATTTCTTCATTTGAGAACTGTCTTTTCATTTGCCCATTTTTTGATTGGATACTTTTCTTCTTTGGTGTTTAGTTTTAAAGTTCTTTATATAGACTAGATATTAATCCTCTGTCTGATCTATAGTTGGCAAAGATTTTCTCCCATTATGTAGGCTTTTTAAATTCATGCAGTCCCATTTGTCAGTTCTTGCTATTGTTTCCTGAGCTAATAGGGACCTGTTCAGAAAGTTTTTGCCTATGTCTATGTCTTAAAGTGTTTCCCCTATGTTTTCCTCTAGCAATTTCAAGGTTTCAGGTCTTACATTAAGGTTTTTGTACATGTTGAGAGAGAAAGATTTAGTGTCAGTCTTCTACATGAAGATATCCAGTTCTCCCAGCAAGATTTGTTGAAGAGGCTGTTTTTTTTTTTTTTTTTTTAGCTTACATTTTTGACAACTTTGTTGAACATCAGGTGGCTGTTGTTGTATGGGTTTAATTCTGGATCCTCTATTCTTTCCCATAGTTCTACATATTTGGGTTTTATGCCAGTCTCATGCAGTTTTTGTTACTATGGCTCTGTAGTATAATTTGATCAGGTATTGTGATGCTGCCTGCATTGCTCTTTCTGCTTAGGATTGCTTTAGCGATTTGGGGTCTTTTGTTCTTCCATATGAACTTTAAAATTGTTTTTTCTATTTTTATGAAGAATGTCATTGGAATTCTTATTTGCATTGAATCTATAGATTGCTTTTGATAATATAGCCATTTTCACAGTATAAATTCTATGAAAGTCTTTCCATCTTCTAATGACTTTCTTCAACGTTTTAAAGTTTTCATTGTAAAGATCTCTCACTTCATTGTGGAGGTCTCTCACTCATATTTTATTCTTTTTGAAGCTATTGTAAATGGGCTCATTTCCCTTATTTCTTTCTCAGCCCAATCATTATTGGTATATAGAGAAGCTACGCATTTTATATGTTGATTTTCTTTCTTGCTTCTTTGCTGAATTTGTTTATCTGCTCCAAGAGTTTTCTGGTTAAGTCTTTCTAGTCTTTTAAGTATAGGATCATATCATCTGAAAATAGGGATAATTTGACTTCTTTCCCTGCTTGTATTCTTTTTATTTCTTTCTCTTGCCTTATTGCTTTGGCTAAGTGTTCAATAACTATAATGAATAATGATGGACATCTTTGTCTCATTCCTGATTTTAGAGGAAATGCTTTCTGTTTTTTCCCATTTAGAATGATGTTGGTTGTAGATTTTTCATATATTGCCTTTATTATGTTGAGGTATATTCTTTAATTTCTAGTTTCTTCAGGGATTTTATCATGAAGGAATATTGAACTTTGTCAAAGGCCTTTTCTGCCTGTATTGAGATGATTATGTGACTTCTGAGTCTGTTTTAGTATATTATATTTTGAGTCTGTATTTTGTGTATTACATTTTTTGGCTTGCATATGATGAACCACCCTTGTATCCCTGGAATGAAACTAACTTGATCATAGCATATGATCTTTTTAATGTTGTTGAAATCGACTTATGAGTATTTCATTAAGGATTTTTGCATTTATGTTCATCAGAGAAATTGGACTGTAGTCTTTTTTGTTGTGCCCTTATCTAGTTTTGGAATCAGGGTAATACTGGCCTCATAGAATGAGTTTAGTAGTATTCCTTTTCTTTCCTTTTTTTTTTTTTTTGTGGTTCTGGGGGTTGAACCCAGGGCCTCACACTTGCATGCTTTGCAAGTGCTGTATCACTGAGCTGCACCCCTAGACCGTATTTTCACTTTTTGAGACAGGGTCTCACTAAATTATGCCTCTGGTCTTGAACTTGCGATCCTCCTACCTCTGCCTCCCAAGACTCTGGGATTACAGGTGTGTGCCACCATTTCTAGCCCCTTCTATTTCCATTTTGTGGAATAGTTTGAGCAGCATTGGTGTTAATTCTTCTTCAAAGGTCGTGTAAAATTTGGCAATGAATCCACCAGTCCTGGGATTTTCTTTATTACTGCTTTAATCTTGCTGCTCGTTATAGATCTATATAATTTGTTTGTGTTCTCTTGTTTTAATTTTGGTAGGTCATATTAGCTCAGTTTGTAGAGTGATGCTCTGTGTACTCTAAGGCCCTGGGTATGATTCCCAGCACTGCAAAAATGGGAGAAGGACCTAGAAATCCACTCCCAAAACAACACTAGAACAATCACCCATTGAAAATACTGTGAATAGCAGAGAAGCACCAACATCCTGCTGGACAAGACACAGTGTCCAGGAGTGTTTCATTCTGTTGTACATAAAGTAGCTATGAGTCTGAGTGGCACCTAGCAAGAACAAATCTAGCTTTTCCAGTTTTATTTATCATTTTTATTTATTTATTTTATTTATCTTATTTTATTTTATTTTTTTGTGGTACTGGGGGTTGAACCCAGAGCCTTGTGCTTGCTTGCTCTGCAAGTGCTGGACCACTGAGCTGCACCCTCAGCTCATTTTTTCACTTTTTGAGACAGGGTCTCACTAAGTTATGCAGACTGCCTCTAGTCTCGAACTTGTGATCCTCCTGCCTCCACCTCCCAAGCCACTGGGATTACAGGTGTGCGCCACCTCACCCAGCTTCCAGTGTTTTTTTGAATATATGTTTTTAAAGTATTCCCTAATGCTGCTTTAGATTTCATTGGTATCTGTAGTCTCCCTTTCATCTCTAATTTTATTAGTTTGAATCTTCTTGCTTTCTTTTGGTTAGTTTGGCCAAGGGTTTGTTGATCTTATTTATCTTTTCAAAGAACCAAGTGTTTGTTTCTTCAATTCTTTGTATTGTTCTTTTAGTCTCCATTTAATTTCTGCTCTGATCTTTATTATTTCTTTCCATCTACTGATGTTGGGTTTTGTTTGTTCTTGTTTTTCTAAGACCTGGAGTTGTATCAAGTTATTTATTTGAATCTTCTCTGATTTTCTTAATGTAGGCACTCATAACTATAAACTTCGCTTTTAGAACTGCCTTACAGTATCCTAAAGATTATGGTAAATTGTGTTTTCATTTCCACTTGATTACAGGAACTTTTTATTTCCTCTCTGATTTTCTCAATGACCCACTGATCATTTAAGGGTGTGTATTTCAATTTCCATGTATTTGTATAGTTTCTATAGTTTCTTTTACATTTGATTTCTAGTTTTATTCTATTATTGTCCAATAATATTCAAGAAATTATTTTGATTTTTCTGTATTTGTTAAGACTATGACCTAAAATATGATCTATTTTAGAGAAAGTTCTGTGGGCTGCTGAGAAGAATGTGTGTTCTGTAGCTTTTGGATAGAATATTCTTAGATCTCTATTAAGTCAATTTGATCTATTGTGTTTGACTCTGAAATTTCTTTGTTGATTTTTGGTGTGGATTCTCTATCTATTGATGAAAATAGGGTATTGAAATCACCCACTATTATTATATCTGGACCTGTCCATCCTTCTATGTCTGGTAGTATTTGTTTTATAAAACTAGGTACACTGATGTTTATTGCATATATATTTACAATTGTTGTATCATCTTAATTCCGTTTATTGACATGTAGTGACTTTTTTTTAATCCTTTCTCACTATTTAAGTTTGAAGTCTACTTTGATATAAGGATGGCTACTCTTTTTTCTTTTCTTTTCTTCTTTTTTTACTTCCACCTGCTTGGTATATCAATTTCCATCCTTTCATTTTCAGTCTGTGAGAGTCCTTGCCCATGAGTTGTGTTTGCTACAGGGAAAGATATTGTTGAATCTTGTTTTTTTTTTTTAATCCAATCAGCTAGTCTATGTCTTTTAATTGGGGAGTTAAGACCATTTATATTTAAGGTTGGGGCTGGGATTTAGCTCAGTTGTTAAGAGTGTTGCTCTGCAGTCTCAGAGGTCCTGGGTTCAATTCCCAGCACCACAAAAACTAGAGAATGACATGGCAAACCACTCCCAATGCAATCCCAAAACAGACACTGAAAACCCTATGAAAGTTGCTATTAGTCAGACAAAACTCGACAGCACCTAACAAAAACAGCAGCATATTTAAGGTTATTTTTGAGAGGGATTGGCTGATTCTTGTGCTTGTGTTGGGTGTTTTCTTGGCTGGATCACACATTATGTGTTCGTTTCTATTTTCTTATTCATTCAGGGATTGTTGTCTTTTTGAATTAGACATGATTGATTACCTAGTTCTCAGTAATTTATCTGTTTTATCTGTTCCTTTCATGAAATTTATTCTATCCTGCATTCTCATGGTTGAGACTGCCTTTCTTCTGTCTGTGTGTGTAGGATTCCTGTAAATATCTTCTGCATTGCAGGCTTGGGGTTCATGAGTTGTTTTAGTTTGTGTTTTTCTTGGAAGGTCTTTATTTCTCCACCAATTTTAAATCATAACTTTGTTAGATATTATAATCTTGGCTTGCAGTTATTTACTTTCAGGACTTGAAATATATCATTCTATCTTTCTTTGCCTGCAGCTGTAGCCCTGTGGCATCTGATCCCATCAGATTTCGGAAGCTAAGCAGGGTAGGGTCTGGTTAGTACCTGGATAGGAGACAGCCTGGGAACACCAGAAGCTATAGGCTTGGGAGAAGGACCTGGCAACCCCCTCCCAAAAATCAATCTGCCATTGAAAACCCTATGAACAGCAGAGAAGCACTGACAATGGTGTTTCCCCTGTTGTATAGAGGGTTGCTATGAGTCGGATATCGACTCGACGGCACCTAACAACAACAATCCTTTCTTTGGGGCTGGCGTTTTTTGGTAGAGTGCTGTGCTGTAGTCTCTGAGGTCCCGAGTTCAGTTCGCAGCACTGCAAAAATGGGAGAAGGGCCTGGCAATCCACTCCCAAGGCAATCCCGAAACAGTCAGCCATTGAAAACCCTCTGAGGGTCACTATGAGTCGGTTACCGACTCGATGGCACTTAACAACAACAATAATCCTTTCTTGGGTTTTAGGATTTGTGCTGAGAGATCTGATGTTGTTCTGAGGGACTTACCTTTGTAAGTGAATTGGTGTTTTTCTCTTACAGCTTTTAATATTTTTTCTTTATTTCGTAGTCTTGACATTTTAACTATAATGTGTTCTGGAGAGGTTCTTCTTTGGTTATGTCTATGGTTCTAAATGCTTCTGGTGGTTGGATGTCCATTTCTTTTCTCAGATTGAAGAAATTTTCTGTTATAATTTCATTGAACAGGCTTTCCATGACTTTTAATTTTTATCTCACCTCCTTCTTCTACTCTCTGGATTCTTATATTTTGTCTCTTGATCATGTTCCAGAATTCTTGAAAGTTGTGGAAAGTCCTCCTTTTTTAAAAATCGATATCTGAATGTAGTATTTCCTCAGCCTTGTCTTCTATCTCTGATATTCTTTCTTCTTCTTGATTTGCCTACTGGTGATGCTTTCCACTATGTATCTTATTTGATTTGTTGAGTTCTTCATTTCCATCATTTCTGATTTTTTTTCAAAAATATCAATTTCCTTGCTGAATTTCTCATCCATTTTGTTGATTTTTTCTTCTACCTTGGTGAGTTTCTCACCTAGGCCCTTAATTTATTTTCTTACTTCATTAATCTGCTTGTTTGTATCTTTTTTGAAGTCACTGATCATTTTCATGAGTAGACTTTTTAATTCTTCATCTGACATTTCAACCATATTAATATCTTTGGATTTAATAGTTAAAGAATTGTAGGAGATATGTCACCTTGCTTTTCATGTTTCTTGTGATTCTCTTTTGTGGTTTGTGCATACATTATGATGGGTTTTTTTTTTCAGCTTTATTTGGGGATCTAGTTAGTGATCTAGCTTTCTGTTCAGAGTTCCATCTTTAGTACCACTCTGAGAGGAGAAAACAAACCACTATAACAGGTACAATACCCAACCAGATCATATTTAGAAACACACTTAAATTAATTAAAGCCAACTACCTACACTACCAATGCCCATAGAACAGAAAACGGTGACAATAATACAGAGTAAGCTATGAATTACAAATTTTTCAAGGTGAAGGAAAAATTAGCCATTGCTTGAGATAAAAGGGATGAGGAAAAAAAGGGGAGAAAGAAAGCAGCAGCAAGGGTTAAGTGAAGAAATTAAAAAGAAGAACAAAGAAAAAGAAAGGAATAGGGACAGAAAAGAGCAAATGATAAAAATAACTGATGGCACAATAAAGAAAAAAGTATAAACAAAATTAGGTAATCATAAGAGGAATAAAAAGTAAAAGTCTAGGAGATTTCCCTTTTGAAAAAATAAAGTAAAAATGATAGTAAAAGTATAATAAATGGAAAAAGTGATTTACAAGCAGCAAAAGATAAAAAGAAACTTAAAAAGGAGGATAAGAAATATATTAGAAAAAGAGAAATGAGGAAAAAAAATTTGTTTTGGTACTGGGGGTTGAACCCAGGGCCTCTGTGCTTGCATACTTTGCAAGTGCTGTACCACTGAGCTGCATCCCCAGCCCATTTTTTTACTTTTTGAGACAGTGTCTCACTAAATTACCCAGGCCACCTCTGGCCTCCAACATGTAATCTTCCTGTCTTTGCCTCCTGAGTCGCTGGGATTACAGGCGTGTGCCATGGTGCCCAGTGCCAGAAAATAAAATTTTAAACAAACAAACCCAAAGATGACCTGGGTACTGTAGTGCACATGCCTGTAACCCAGCCACTTGGGAGGTGGAGGCAGGAAGATCACAGGTTGGAGGCCAGAGGTGGTCTGGATAACTTAGTGAGACCCTGTCTCAAGGTAGAAAGTATAAAAAGGGGCTGGTGGTGCAGTTCAGTGCTACATTGCCTGCAGAGTATACACAAGGCCGTGGGCTCAGAGGGTTCAACTCCCTTGAACTGTATAGAAAAGAGAAATGGCCGGGTGTGGTGGTTTTCAGGAGACGGAGACAGGAGGATCGCAAGTTCAAGACCAGGGGCAGTCTGCAGTCTGCGTAACTTAGCGAGACCCTGTGTCAAAAAGTACAAAAAAAAAAAAAGGGCTGAGGGTGCAGCTTAGTGGCCCAGCACTTGCAGAGCATGCCAGCGTGAGGCCCTGGGTTCAACCCCTGGTACCGCAAAGAAAAAAAAGAAAAAAGAAAAGAAAAGAAAAGAAAAGAGAAAGGGAAAGAAGGGCTGAGAGTGCATCATAGGGACTTGGGAGACTGAGGCAGGAGGTTTGCAAGCCTCAGCCCAGAATCAGCCTGTGCAACTCAGTAAGATTTTCTCAAAATAAAGACAAGAAAAGGGCTGGGAGTAAAGCACAGTGTTACAGCACTTGCCCAGAGCAAGGCACTGGGTTCATGTCCCAGGACAGCACAGAAAGAAAAAAAAAGAAAAAAGAAAAAGAAAAAGAAAAAAGCAAAGTTTGCAGTGGTTTCTTTTTTTGTGTCCTTTAACATTGAAATCAGTCCCCAGCACTGCAAAAATGGGAGAAGGATGTGGCAGCCCTACTCCCAAAACAATCAGCCATTGAAAACCCAATGAGGGTTGCTATGAGCCAGACATGACTTGATGGCATCTAACAACATCAACATTGAAATGAAGTCTGTTAGGTGGAGGTGGGTCAGTTTAAATTGGAGCCTCTTATCTGACCTTGGCTCATGATTGCCAGTCTCCTCAGTTCCCTTCAGGAGACAGGCTTGTCTCCTCTCCCCAGGGAGTGAGGCTACCATCCACTTTGCCTGAGCCTCCTGCTGCCTGAACTTTCTAGCATGTCAGCATCCTACCTTACCCCCTTTGAAGCTGCCTGCTAGAGATGTGGCCCACCCTTCCCCAAGGCTGCCTGATTCAGAGTTATTTTCATATTCACCCATATTGTTCCATGTGTTAGTAGTTAATTCCTTTTTGTTGCTGGATATAGTTCCATGGTATGGATATACCATAATGTCCAGTCATATACATCTGGATTATTTTCATTTATTGGCTATGACAAATAAAGCTGTTGTGAATATTTTGTAAAAATTTTGTTTGTAAAGATTTTCATTTCTCTTAGTAAATACCTAGGAATGGAAAGGCAATAGTTGTGTATTTAATTTAAGAAATTGTTAAATTATTTATCAAAGTGATCATAACCATCATATGTTCCTTTCAGCAGTGCATGAGAATTCCTTAGTATTTTTACTTTTAGACTTTTTTAATAGGTGGTTTAAGAGGTAGTGGCCATTGTGATTTAAGTGTGTGTTTTCTCAACTGCTAACAATGTTTAGAATGTATTCAATACATTCTTATTATTTTGCTTTAAATGAAAACTTTTTTTTAGGGATAAATGATAATAAAGTCTTTATATTACCACATAGTTTCTAAAGCCTTGTGTAAAGTCTGTGTATTTGAAAAAGTATTTTGCCTTTATTTTGCAAAATATTTTTGCTGAGTATAGAATTCTAATTTGAGAATTTTATTCTTTTAGTAATTAAAAGATGCTATTTCAGTAATTTAAAGATGCTGTCTTTTTGCTTGTCTTTTTTCCAGTGAAAAGTCTGTTATTACCCTTGCCATTGTTCTTCTGAATATAATGTGCGTTTTCTTCTTCTCCTTTAAATTCATTTGTTTCTTTTTGTGACTGGTTGTGACCAACTTAAGTATGATGTGCCTAAGGTTAGTTTTTATTGCAATTGGAGTTTGCTGGATTTTTAGCATTTGTGGGTTTATAGTTTTCATCAAATCATATTCTGGAGCATAGTTTTTTAATACTCCGGGGAGACACGCTGAAGTGCTCCAGAGCCCTCTCTGAAGCTGCCTCCTGGTACCCTGCCCTGTGAGTCCTAGCTGCGTTGGCACTTCTGGATTTTCAGCTCTTGTTTCCTCAACTCAGGGACACCACTGGGCTTTCCCTGTCCCGTCCTACAACCTGGGAACTCTCTGTAGTTATAAGATGAGGCTTTCAGAAAGATCATCTCCTTTCTTCCCCCCATCAGTGATCATTGCCCTGAATTTTCTGATGCCCAGTGTCTTGAAAACCGTATCTTAAAAATACACATTATCTGCTTTTTTCAGTTGTTTCAGCCAGGGGATGAGTCTAGTCTGTTATTCAAATTGACTGGAAGCAGATCTATCTGTCATTTGTAAAGACCCTGGCAGAGAATTCTGTGAAGAATGGGTGAAGAGTGCTGAAGAATCTAAATTCCTTGCACACTATTGATACTCAATAAATGTTACACAGATTAATAAGCGAAGTACTATGTTTGGAGGAGATACTTCTAAAGAGTAATGCAAAGGAGGAGGGCAAGCAGGGTTGCATATTTTCCTTCTTCAAACCACATCTTGCCAGTGGGGATAACAGAAACAGGTTTCAATGATGTCATTTGCCAGGTATTACTGCCTTAACAAGCAACAGCAGCAGGGGCTGATGCCAGGGAAATGAAGCATTACTATTTGGCAGGATGGGAACACTTCAATTTTTCATGCTAATGTCTTTACAGGAATAAAAGAAAATACATTTCAGCAGGTTCTTTAAAAAAAGGAGATGGAATTTTATAGCGTCCACAGTGTAAAATATCTTTGGATTGAGATATGCAGTTTATGAAATAATGTCACAGAACTTGAAAGACTAATCTCTTGCTGCCTTGATCCCGCCCTAAAATTTCTTCTTTCTTCACTAGTCAAACAATGTGTTGCGTGGATATAGTGTGATATTTGCAGAGAGCCCAGTGTGTCAATGTAGAACATTATCTCAGCTGTGTGTAATGAGGAGTCCTGCGGCCGGGAAAAATGGGAGACTGCTGTGCCTACCAGCATTACAGTGAGCACACTTTTCTCCACATAGAGCTGGGGGCTTCTGTGAGTTTGAAAAGGGAATACATGGCCTAAGCCTTCTGAGTATTACATAATTCTTGAAATACAAACTGTCCTTCACTTTTCTTTTAAGTCTACATAAGTACCTGCAAAGCTTTGAAGAGGGATTTTAATGACTTAATGTGAGAACTGCATGTAGAAATAGTGTCTGAAGATTCCCCCCCACTCCTTTAAACTATTGAATCAGGGCGGTGGTAATTTCTTAGATTGAGATATGTGGTTTATTGACATAACAAATGCAGATGCCATAAGGGGTATTATAAGCCCTGGGGACATAGCTCTGTTTTTATCTCTTAGGTAGTAGCCTTCTCCCCACTGACTTTCATAACAAAGCCCATGTCACTGAGCCAGCAACCAAGAGCATGAGCTATGACTATTGTTCTCATATACTCCATGATGGACACTGGTATCTGCTCCCGTATCTATTTCAAATCAAAATAACCTTAATTACCATTTTATCATGTAAGAGTTTTGTCTTTGCTATACACAGGAACGTGAGATGGTTGCAAATACTGTGTGGTAGATCCCAAATTGTTCTCAATTTGTCACTCATTTATTTTGGTTAAATTGTGCTACCCCACTGACCTTTCAATGTGCAAATGTTCCTGGAAGAGCGGACACATATCTCCCAGTGAAAATTTTTATTGAGTCATTTCTTCTGTGTCATAAGAAAGATTAGTAAACATAAAGAGCCACATAAAGGTGCCTTGGAAGAGGAAGGAGTATTAGGAGGGATGAAGAAAAAGAAGGCAGAAACTAAAGATATATTTCCTACTTCAGAATTTTGCCAAGAAGTATGATGTCATCATTCATTCATTCTTTCCATTCAGGATACATTTATTGAGTGTAAACAAATAAGCAATTAATTTATATCTCTTCTTACCAAAATAGATTTTTGTATTATGGACAAAGGGATGCTATGAAAAAACATAATAGACCTATCATAGTTCCAAGTATAAAGTGCTACATGATGAATATGTTGTTGTTACTGTTAGGTACTATGGAGGCAGTTCCAAAATATAGCAATCCTATGTACAACAGAACGAAACACTCCTGGACACTGTGCCATGCCCGGCACTATGGCAGTGCTTCTTTGCTATTCATAAGGTTTTCAATGGCTGATTGTTTCAGGAGTGGGCAGCCTGGTCCTTCTCTCAAGCTTATAGCCCCCGGTATTCGCAGTCAGTCTCCTATCCAAAGACTAACCAGGCCAGCCCTGCGTAGCTTCTAAGATCAGATGAGATCAAACACCAGGGTGGTACAGCTGTAGACATTTGAATATAATGCGAGTTATTAAAGGTTTTTTTCTAAGGAAAAAAGGAACAATACTTGAATAACTGGAAGTAGAGATGGCTCTCAAATTTCTGGCTTAGACAACTAAGAACTATCACAGAGTTACCATAGATGAGGGACAAAATGCAGGCAAATGAACAAATTTGGGAGGAAGATAATGTGTTCAATTTTGTAAATAATGGGCTTGAAGGCAATGTCTTGTTGGTGGTTGGACATACTGGCTTGGACAGGAGACCCTTTTCCGGAGGCAGAGACTATTGTCTGTTTTGAGGTGGTAGTTTAATATGTCAGTGATGGAATTTCCCCAGAAGATCAAATACAATGAAAAAAACTCAAGGACATTATACTGACTTTAATTGCTAGCACACCAATGCAGAAAAAATTGACTTCGGAGGTAAGAGCATACAAAGACAAGAATGAAACCAATGAAGAGTAATAGAGCAGGAACCAAAAGAGGAGAACATGGGGAATGGAAGGGATGGTGGATAGTGCTAAATGACTTAAAGGAATTGGCGAGACCAATCTAGAAATTAGACATTGGAGGATAATTCAAACAAATTCAGAAATGTGATGAGAGTGCAAGCCAGATTTCAGTGGGCTGAATAATAAATGTCAGGGAAAGAAGCATAGATATGAAGCAAACTCTTTCAAGGAAGGTTAGCTTTGAATGTAAGAAAGCTCTCCAAAATGTGGTTTCTTTCTGGTCAAGTATTGACTTTTTCTTTTTCTTTCTCTTTCTTTCTTTCTATCTTTTTTTCTTTCTTTCTTTCTTTCTTGCTTGCTTGCTTGCTTGCTTGCTTTCTTTTTAGACATGGTCTTGCTATGTGAGCAGGTTGACCTTGAACTTGTGGTCCTCCTGCCTCAGTTTCCTGAGTGCTAGGATCAGAGTCATGCATTACCATGCTGCAGATATTACATTTTTTTAACTAAGGAAATTATCAGAGAAATACATGAAAAAGTACCTCTACAGGTACACATCACAGCATTGTTTACAATATAAAAAAGTTGGAAACGTTAATTTTCAAATGTAACCACTAAGTAACTTGTGATTTAGTCATGTGATGGAAAAAAATCACCCATAAAATTACAATGAAGAAAATATACAGACATTAAAAATGTTTGTGAAATAAGTTTTATAATACTTCTGTGTTGAAATTGTCAGCTTTTAATTTTCGGGAGAGTCACTAGAAAAACCACCCAAACTAACCTTGGTAATGAATAGAGGGCAGAGAGAAAGCAGTTAGTGGGGAAAAATCAGTCAGGAGACAGTTTTTCTTTTCTTCTTTCCTCCCTTCCTTCATTTTATTTTTTACTCTTTAATCAATTGGAGACACTTGAAAATGTTTAATGGTTCTTAGGAAGGAGCCAATAAAACAAGACTGAAACTATTGGGTATTGGGCATGGGATAGAGAAGACTGACCAAAAAATTAAGATTCACTTGAATCTTGGAGAAAATCAGATCCAGAGGAGGGATGAAGAGTATAGAAAGGTAGTTGTTGTTGTTGTTAGGTGCTGTCCTGGGATCTGAATGAGTGTGTAGGTATGAAACAGGACAGAAAGGGTGAGAAATGTTCATCTAATACAGTCTACTTTTCTGAGAGGGAAAAAGATTGGCTTCTCATCTGTACAGTGTGAATGAGGTGCAAAAAGCTATAGGCTTGAGAAGTATTAAAGTTCAGGAGTAGGATTATATGTAGGGTATGGGAAAAGATATATCAATCTTATGGATGAAAACCTAAAATGTGTCCCTTGTTTCTTTTGATATAAATTCCATGAAAAGCCAGAAAGGGAGGAGGGAAGCACAATATTAGTGTATCAAAGGATGGAATTTACCTGCATGAGTATATGAGCAAATAACATCCTGCCCCTCCACTTCATCACAACCATTAGCCTGTATTTACTGAATTTTCGTAGTCAGGACACTGAGGAGAATTCAGAAAATGATGAGAGATGGTATTCAGCCTTATGGAACTTACATCTGGTTGGGGAGATGAATCATAGCCTCTTCTAAAGTTAACTACATTGCAAGGTAATTTTGCCATAAGTGATGAAAATGGCATCAAGAATCAGAGAGATGATTAATCACTTCCAACTGGAGCAGTCAAGGAAGATTTCATATTATCTTTACATTGCCTTTGAGTATTTATTTATTTCTCCTTTTCAGTAGGGTGGGTGCTGCCATATTCATCTTCAACCTCTATCACACTCCCTGGTACATGACAAGTGCTTAATGACCATCTCTGAATAAATAGACTCATCAAGAAATGAATAAACAAATCAATTCAGATTTGAATAGGTGGAAGAGATTGAAATTCAGTCCACTAGGAATGTGGTAACATATAGAATATAGAAGAAAGGAGAAAGGAAAAGAAAATAGCATTTAATGAGTATTTATATGCTAGACACTATGTTATATGCTTTCACCTACATTTAATCATCAAAGCAACCCTCTGAAGTATATATAAATATCTTCAGTTTAAAGGATGGAATGAGTCAACTTGCTTACTTACTGAGTTAGTGTTGGCACTGGGCCTGGATGCTCTGGGCTCCAGGGTAGTGAAGAGGTGGGTTCAGATGCTCCCTTGCAAAGAGGTGGCTGTGTCTAGCTTGACTTCAGCACATTATGGTTTCTGCACCTTTACACTTCTGTAACTTCTGGTTACATCCCAATGCATGGTTGTGTGGATGGCACAAGTCTCCTCCAGTGGCTAAAATGTCAAGTGCAAAGTCCTCAGTATGGTAAAAGGGCCCTGTGCAGTCTGGCCGTGCTCCTTTGTCTATCCTCATTCACAGGTAATGATCCCCATACATCAACGTCCATGCCCTGGTTTTCCTGGTCAGTACTCTCGCGTTCACCTTCCAAGCCTTCTTTTATGCTCTGTATGTCTCCGGTGCCCTTTTTTGTCTTGGCCCTTGCTCATGTCTCCAAATTTAACTCCAAGGCCTTTTCCTGTTTTCCCACCTGTAAATAATGTTGGTTACATGAATTGATGGTTTGTCTTCCTAAGGTATCATCATATTTTCTTCTCTTTTCCCCTAAACAGTCATGCTAATGGATTTTCATCTTCTTTCTCCTTCCTTAAAGAAGCCCTTGGCCAAAATGCTGTTTAATATTTCTACAGCCACAAGTGGCCTATCTACTTGAATACTCTGAAACACAAGGGAAGTTTGGGCACTTATCCCCATGGCTCTGACTAGGAAATTTTGTATCTTTTGTAACTGTTAAGCCTCCTCCTCTTATCCCATGAAATAAAGAAGAAAAGGAATTGAAGTTATACATACATATACATATATATGTGGGAGAAGGACCTGGCAATCCACTCCTGAAACAATCTGCCATTGAAAACCTTATGAATAGCAGAGAAGCACTGACAATAGTGCTGGGCGTGGCACAATGTTTGGGAGTGTTTCTTCTGTTGTACATAGTGCCGCTCTGAGTTGGACTCGACTCAATGGTACCTAACAACAACAACAACATACACACACATACAAACACATGCATTCATTCATTCAGAACACATATTCTTCAGTTTTATCAAGTTCTGGAATTCCTGAACAATTCTCTTGGCACCTTGTTCTGCCTCTACTTACATTCTATCATTTTGAGGTATCTGTTAAGGTACTTGAGAGGAGAGAGAAAGCTTCTGTGGGTTCTGCCAGGTGTGGTAGCCAGAGTGCATCTGTGCTGGACTCCTCCAGGGAACTTCTGAAACTTGGAAGCTGAGCAGGAAATGTAAGTGCCCCAAGAGAGATTCTTTCTCAGAAATGGCATGAAACAAGACCCTTATCTAGCACTGGGTATTAATTAGCTGTTTTTGGAAATAAATCCTTTAGAGGAATTTTACTTTTGCAACAGAATGCTATTTTTGATTGTGGACCAATTTGCTATTATTAAATGAGTCTAAAGATGGTCTCTTCACATAATTCCTTTTGATTCACATATTCCTAAGGTGGTTGATGACTCTGAAGCTCTATGCCACTCTCACTACCCCAGGGGCTAGACTTTGCCCCTGGGGTCTTGGTGCAGAGGGTGAGCCAATGTGGTCTTCACTGCAGGCTGGGCCTGGAAGTAAGTATTCCTAGTGGTGGTGGGGGGGGACGTGGCAGTGGAGGTTGGGGTTGATCCACAATGTAGTCTGCCTCACATTCAGTGATATTTACAGGCAGCCCTGTTGGCACTCACTTCAGTAGAAAGCCAAAAGGAAAATAAAGATTGTTCCAGGAGCACTTAGGGAACCTTTGCTGATCCCCTCCTCTACAGTCAGATGGCCACTGGAAGAACAGAAGCAATTACCAAGTGCCCATTGTCCACTAAGAGAGGATTCCCCTCTCCAGCTTGTCCATTCATTCTCTAGATCTTCTGATTCTCCCTCTTGAGTGCCCAGCAGGCCCTGTTGTTGTTGTTGTTAGGTGCCGTCAAGTCAGTATCCAACTCATAGCGACCCTCATAGGGTTTTCAATGGCAGACTGTTTCAGGATTGCCTTGGGAGTGGATTGCCAGGCCCTTCTCCCAAGCAGGCCCCTAGGGAGCACTAATCATAGTTTCCTGTCACCTGGTACTAGTAAGGTGGCATCACAGAACATTTAAGACAGCTTAGAGGGGACCCACCTTGCCCTGGTGTACTGGGGTAGGAGTTAAACATTGTTAGAGCACCGTTAAAAACTTTTAAAGCGCTGTTAATGATGAGCCTTTATTGTAAGCACTCTTTTTAATGTTTATTTTTCTTTAAATAAACTAAGAAATTAGAGGTTGGGGCAATTTAACTCCCTAACTGACAACTGTTAGATTGTTCCCTGGTGCCTTTAGCAGAATACTATCAGCCATACAGAAGAATGGAATGCCTTCATGGCAGCCTGGCTGCTTTGAACTCTCCATGGATGCCTTGAAGAAGCTATAATGGCAACCACAGCTGCTTGCTGCTGAAACACAACCCTGGCTCCTGAAAGCACTCTCCCAGCCAGGACTATTTCAAAACAGCTTGCTTCAGATTTTTTGCTATTGCAAGCCTTGGTGAGCTCTAGATGACCCTGCATTCATTTTCACCCAGGCTATAGGAGGAGCATTTCCCCGGTGGCTCAGTAGAAAGTCTGTGACTGATGCAGACACAGTCCTTCATTTTCATGAAGGTCTACCATAGTTGATGCAAACACCCTTGCATCATAGTCCCTTTCTGGCTATATAAGAAAGTACATAGTCCCTTTCTGGTTATATAAGAAAGCTGTTCAGCTCACTCTTAGAGTCAGCTAAAAGATAGCCTCCTCTGCTGTCATCTGGTGTTGCAATATTAGGCCCAATAAACAGTTTCTCCTTAATGGTCTTTTCTTGCCTACTTTTGACCTTTATCATTAGTAGAGCTGGCTAAGCTGGTAACATGAAGAGATAATAGCGGAAGTGGAAATAGAGCAGTGGTAGCGGTAATGGCAGCAGAGACAATGAAGGATAGTGGAAGTAGAGAGAAAGCAAGAGAGGGTAGAGAGCTGAGGCTGAAAAAGGAGGTTATGAAGAGCCAGAAAAGAGAAACTTCAGGCCCTAGTTAATGGAAGAGTTCCAGGGAGCTACCAAGCATTATGGGCCAAGGGTCTCAGATACCCTAGGCCTAAGAGCTTTAGCACTAGTTGCTGTCAGGAGCTGAGAGTCCCAACACTCTAGACCCTAGAGATGTAGTGCTTGTCATTGTAGGGTTGAAGATCCCAGAACTTGACGCTTGTTTGAACTGTAATACTAGAAGGTGCTGCCTGCTGCTGCTTGCTCTGTCTGCTGATATTGCTCACTACTACTTGAAAGCCAAAGATTACAATAGCTGTCAAGTGCTAGGACTGCTGGTGGTCAGAATGCACAGCAATCAAGTTCCAACATGAGTGCTTAGAGCCATTACTCTTTGGCTTCTAAAGCCTAGAGCAATAGGCCCCTAGCTCTTAGGTTTGGAGCTATAAGCCTCTGGGGTCTGCCAGTCCAGCCCCTAGGCCTTGGGGTCTCAATGGCTGGGGATTTCCAGCAGTGGAAGAGCTGCTCCTCACCTACCCATGCTTCTCTTCTTAGTAGAGCAAAAAGACCCCAGACATTGGTAAGACATTGGTCTGTGATTTCTTGCATTTCATTAATTTTTATAAAATCGGATAGAATTTCTGCTACTTATCAAAGAGAACAAGTATTGTCAGGTATAAAGGGCATATTAGTGTGGGAAATTAAAATACACATCAAGATGATACCTTTGTGTTTACTTATGTAATCGCTAAATATCTATACCCATTCCTAAAATTTCTGTGTATTAATAACAACTATAAACAATAGGTAACCTAAAACAATCCAATAATTTTTGTTAAGGGCTCAAATTTTGTTTTGTTTTGTTTCTGTTTGAGGAATGAAAATTTAGGGATATTGGAATCTCTTCTTCATAGAATATGTTCCCTAAACATTGATGTAGTGCCAGACATGACATAGTGTTGGGGAGTGTTTCATTCTGTTGTACATAGTCCCCATGAGTTGGACCCTACTCGAGGGCACCTAACAACAACAACAACAACAACAAAAACTAGAGGGAATGCAGTGACTAAAAACATAGACCATGCAAGTTCCCTAAAAGCATTAAGGAAATAAAGGCAAAGTCTCAAGCATCATTTTAGCTACATATTGTGTATATTTATGACTTTTGGGGGGGGATAAGTTCTTAGATGTGAATTTGTGTTTGAACATATAAAAATTTATAGGTATTGCCAGATTGCTCTCATGAAAGGTGAAAACAATTTATATGAGAAAGTCTCATTTTCCTTAATACTAGATTTTACTGGTGAAAAAATTATTTGAAGTTGGAAAATTTAAATGTGAAATTTTGAATTCACTTCAACTGAACTTACTTTAGTAGAAATGCAAAATAGCAGCCATACATTAACTATGGTAAAATTTTAATATCATGCATAAGTAGTATTGCTTTTCATATCCTCAAGTTTAATTTACATTAAGACACTTATTTAACATCCTTGTTGGGTCCCTTCTATGTCCAAGTGAATGCACTATGGCTGAAGACAAAAATGATGTGGTCTACTACTGTGAAGGAGTTCTTAATAGCATGGGAGACACCAGTATGTAAATCAACCATGATAAAAAAAGCTAGAGAATAATAATAATCAGCATTATAATATATATTCCATTGTCCAGATATTATATTTAGGTTCTAAACATGCAGAAATATGAACAACCCAAGAAAAACTAAATTCCAACATAATGTCCTATGAATTTATGTAAAAAAGTAAATGATACAGAATGATTACAAACATAGGTGGTTTGGTCTTTTTGTTAAACTGTCCCAGAGTGTGAAACCCATTCACTATAAAGGTGTCAGGAATGGTATCTTGAATTGCTATCTAAAGTCCTGTGGTGAAATGTCTCCCATAAGCTCATGGGTCAAACACTTGGTCCCCAGCTGAAGTCCCTATTTTGGGAGGTTGTAGAAACTTTAGGAGGTAGGACCTAGCTGAAGGAAGTAGGTCACTGGAGGTAGGTCCTGGGTATATATAATCTCTAGCCTTGTCCTGTAAGCTCTCTCTCTCTCTGCTTCTTGGCCCACCATGATGGGAATTGAGCTCCTCCACCATGACTGTGTCATGATGGATTGAACCCTCTGAAACCATAAGGCAAAATAATTTTTTCCTCCCTCAGGTTGTTTCTATCAGGTAGTTTGGTCATAGTTACAAAAAGCTAACTATTATAGTCCCTCCCTAATTCTTCTGGCTTCTATTTTATGTAGATATCCAGTTAAAGAAATCACTTAGCACAGAGAAAGAAATGTCACAGGAAAATTTTGTAGTGTTATAGATTCTTCAAGAATGGCATAATGATCTGTCACATTCATCCCCAGAATGAAAGTGAATGGAAGATTATTCTGACCATATGCAGAGTGCCATGATGCAAAATTGAACAACTTTGAATAAGAAGCCAGTGACAGTGAACTGTAGCTAAAAAGGACTCTGTTTGCCGCTGTGCTCCTACTGCTTTGTTCCCAGCGCTTGGACCTAGAAAGCATTCAATAAATAGTGTTGAGTGAGTGAATAAGAATGTTGTGATACTAGTAACATATTGCAAGTTTTCACTCGAACTGTGATATGCATAGAAAATGTTTTAAAGTCCAAATTCCTAGATATATTGAATTTGTGAAGCCCAGCTCTTCAGAACATCAGCCCAAAAGGTTCTGAAGGGTAACATGAAATGTAAACTTGTAGAGACTAAGTATGCTTGATGCATAGCTTGGCTAGGGGGAAGTGAAATGCCTGAAGTGCTCTCTGTATTGGAAGCTGTGGTGTGTGGACCAGATCCTCTTGTGGAACTGTGGCCCTCATTCCCTAACATCTGTAAATGGTGGTGTTTGACAGTTTGTAGCTAGCTCAAGATGATCTGGGAATTACCTGCAGGGAGGGAGCTACTTAGCCTGAGGTCTCAATGCTTCCTCTGAAGCAACCTATGTTGGTAAGGAGAGGTAAGGTAGGGTGTGTGCAATTAAGTGCCAAGCCCTTTGCCTCAAGATGGGACAATTCTAAATAGGTATCTAGCTCCTGGCCTTTCCCGGGGATTATCAGAGGGCTGTATTTTACCTGCATCAGAGTTTCATTCATTCATTTACAAAATTCTTCTTCCTAAGGCATTGGTCCCCATGAGCACTCCTCAATAAATGTCATGCATGTAGTTCTCTGTCCCAGCTTGTAGGGGATCCTGATCTAAGGCATTCCAGTCACTTACTATTTCTAAATGCTTTGTTGTTGTTGTTGTTAGGTGCCGTTGAGTCGGTATCCAACTCATAGTGACCCTCAGGGTTTTCAATGGCTGACTGTATTTTGGGATTGCCTTGGGAGTAGGTTGCCACGTCCTTCTCCCATTTTTGCAGTGCTGGGAATTGAACTCCGGTCCTCAGAGACTGCAGCGCAGTGCTCTACCAACTGAGCTAAATCCCAGCCCATTTCTAAATGCAGAGGACAGTATTCTTTTAAGAGCTAACACTTCCCAGGGAGAATTGGGCTTAGGGCTGTGGTATGAGCCTAGGACTAGGCAACCATGTAACCCCCAAAATTTAAAATGAGAATTAGCAATGGCTGGCTTGGCTTGCTAAAGTTACCTTTTGTCTTATACAGAGATGTCATTCCCTCACACTTAGAGCACACACCCACTCAATGCTACATGTGCACATCTTTCAGCACCAAAGCGTACCTTGCTAGAGTTTTGATTTTCTTTCCATGTTGTTGCTTTTTCTCCTTTTGTTTCCCTTTGCTTCTTTTCTTCTCAGTCGTACAGTTGAGCCTTTCTTTTGAGAGCTGAAATTCTGAGGGGATAGGTAATTTTTGCTTCAGACCTAGGGGAAAAAAAAAAACAAAGCTCTCTAATTTCATATTTTCAACCATGGTTCCTGGGATTAATGCCAAATCTAGGTATTTCCTGAGATTTTTGTTTTTTAGAATGTCTTCATTTTGAATCAAAATTTCCCATCACATAGTTGCTTTATTATTATGTTAGAGCATTAGAAAATGTAGTTAGCTTAATTTTAGGTATACTTAATGTTTATCATTTATTACATACTCATTTGATATTTCTATTATAAACTAAAATGTTGATACAGAAAGTTATCCAGACAGTATACACTAATAAACTAGCATTTATGATAACTACTACCCAAAAAGATTACTTTTGTTTAGAAATAAAACTTGTCCAGCTATTCTGAAAGCCTCTCCCTGTATTTCATCTGAACCTCAACACAACTCCTTCCCTCAGAGTAATCACTCTCTTGAGTCTATAATAACCTTGTCTTGCTATTTCTTCATAGCTTTTTTATTTGGCATGACAGTTTTCTGGACTCATCTTGTATATTTCTTACTTTCTTACTTTTTTTTTTTCTGCAGTACTAGGGGGTTGAGCCCAGGGCCTCATGCATACGTTGTAAGCACTCTACCACCGAGCTGCACCCTGAACCCCCGTTTTTACTTTTTATCTTGAGACACTAAGTTACATAGGCTGCCTTTAGCCTTGAACCTGTGATCCTCCTGCCTCCTCCTCCTGAGTCTCTGGGACTACAGGCTTGTGCCACAGCACCTGTGTCATCTTATTTATTTCTTGCCAGAGACATAGAAATAACCACTTCTCTATAAAGTCTTGGGTGTTTGGGGCAGGGGGAATGCTGAAAGTGTTTCAAAACTACCATCTGTATGGTCTTTGTTTCTAGGTGTCTCCAGTGGGAAAAATTACTTCATTAGTTCATATTGATAGTTCTGATTTAAATTCAGGAACATGGGACTTTTATACTTAACTTCTTTTCTTTTTGGGATGCTGGGGATCAAAACCAGGGCCTTTGGCATGCCAAGCAAGCACTCTACCACTGAGCTACATCCCCAGCTCTTGAATTAAGTTTTATAGTGCATCTGTATTTTTTCTCTTGAATATCAAGATCTTTGTTTTCAAGTACATAGTGGATGATAGAATCATACCATGTCATTACTTATTTACTCAATTACAGTATTATATATGCAAACAACATTAATACCATCACTGGCAATAAAATTACTGAAAATAACTAATTTTCTTACATATTATTCATATTCTTTCTCCATTCTCCTATTAATGTTTATAGCTGTGCTATGCATTCATTAAGCGTATAATCATTGATGTTATACTTTTACCTTTTTTTACTTTTTATTTTTTTTGAGACACTGACTCAGTATGCAGCCCAAACTTGTGATCCTGCTAAGTTAGACTCTTGAGTGCTGGGATTTCAGGCATGTGCCACCATGCCTGCATACACTTTTCCCTTTCAAAGCTCATTTGATCTTAGTTCTTAGTTATTAACTGTATGTTTTATATGTTTAGTTCCCACCTACAGTCCTTATGTCTCTCTAGTGATTTTGTTTCTTTGAAGCTCATTTCTAGTATATTTCTCAGGAGGGGCTCATGGGAATAATATTCCTTGAGTTCTTGCATGTTGATAATTGTTTATTTATGCTCTTTATATCTTAAAAGTCAGTTTTTTTGGATAAAAACCTCCTTTTGTTTATATTTCCTTTAGACATTTCCTGTGTTAAGTATGTTAATTGCGTTACTCTATTTTCTTCTGTCATAAAGCGTGGCTGTTGTAAATTCTCATGGTAATCTGTATTTTCCTTTATAAATCACTTGCCTTTTTTTTCTCAGGTGCTTGAAGAATATTTTTTTCTTTAAAATTCCAATGATTTTTATTAGAATATACTTTGACACTGGTCATTCTTAATTGATTTTCTCAGGCATATATTTTATGTTCGTTTAGTATGTGGTCTCATTTTTTGTCATTTCAGGGAAGTTTTTTGATTGACTTTTTAACATTTGTTCTCTTTATTTTCTTCTTCCTTGGGGATTCCTATATCATGCAGTTCCTATTTTGTTTGCCTACTTTCTCTTTGTCATTTGCTGTATAATCCTTTCTACTTTTTGATTTTTAAAAATTTTCTCAACTTTACCTTCTATTCTCTTAAAGTATATTTCATACCTGCATGCTTTTGTGTTCCTTCTTTTGTGGCCTTTATTTCTGAAGTGACTTTTTCATTTATTTATAATTCTTTCCTATGGTCTGTCACCTGATTTCAGGGTTTTTTGAATTCTAATTTATGCTCTTCTTTTACATTTTGTATCATTTTCATAATGTCTTAGCTCGTTTTGAAATAGGTTACAGTTTGATCTGTCTCTTTGTGATATGCTTTTATTATCTATCCTGAAGTTATTCTGCTCCTCATTCTCTTTCATCTTATAAAAACTTTGCATAGGACTTGACGTCAGTTCTTTTTTATTGCTCATTTCTTTGTGAAGTCAGTGTTCTGAAGTTTTAGAGCCTGGTTCAGGATAGAGTTGGTAACTTTGGAGAGTTTCAGCATCTGTTGTTTTTCAAGACTTTCTGGTTCTGCTCTTCTCTGCTACATTTTTTACTTGGATCTTTTCTTTCCTTTATCACTGTTGGGCTTTTTCTACTCAATTTTGTCTCCACTCCAACAATTTTTCCTCAGGGTAGGGCCCTTTCCTAAACGGGAGGCCTGTGCAGGAAGGAAGCTCTTAAGTGCTCTGTTACAGCTCCTCAGGCTCCTCCCCAGCCCTGGCTACTTGCCTGCTATTGGATTGGTTGAGACTTTCCAAGTCTGTCTATTGCCAAAGGGGCACCTAATGCCTTCTCTATGCTTGTCTCTGCTTTTTTCTGCACGGACACTGATTCTACTTTGGTCTTGTGATTTGTCCTCATCAGCTCATGTTTTGAGGTTTGTAAAGAAATGTAGTTATTCAGATTCACTGTAAATGCAGGCCATGGAATTTTTGGTTTGCTATCTTTGAAGGCACCTAACAACAACAACAACAACAACAACAACAACAACAACAACAACACCTAATTGGGGTGGGGTTTAGCTCAGATGGTAGAGTGCTGCTCTATGCTCTCTGATGATCTGGGTTCCATCCCCAGCAGTGCAATAACAGGAGAAGGATGTAGCAATCCACTCCTGAAACAATCCTGAGACAAATAGCCATTGAAAACCCTATGAGAGTCACTAATGAGTTGGATCCAACTTGATGGCACCTAACAACAACATCTAATTGCTTGGGGTTGGGGTTTAGCTCAGTTGTTACAATGGTGCTCAGTACTTCCTGAGGACCCAGGTTTGATCCCCAGGACGTGGTAGCCCACTCCCAAAAGAATCATCCATTCAAAACACTATGAGGGCTGCTATGAGTCACATCCAAATTGATGGTACCTAACAACAATAATAACTCAATTGCTTTGTCTGTTTTAATGTAAAGATTAAAAGATACACACACACACACCCCAACAATATTCACTGCCACCATCTTCTCTTGAGCACAAAGTACTTGCTAAGCACTCTGCATATATTATTGAATCAATTTTCACAACATTTCAGTGGGGAGAGAAATAATTATCCTGAGATGGAGTCTCAGGCTCAAGAGATCAAATACTTTATTAAGTGATAGAGCTAGAATTTAAAACTATGTCTGATTGACCTCTAAGTCTGCTAATCTTTATATAAAAATAGTTTAAAATCAACTCTTTAAAATTTAAAATATACACTCCCATTGAGTTTTTTCTAATTAAAACATCATAATTTATGGCTAAGAAAATAACAGAAAGTATTCATCTATGAGCATAATTTCATTGATTTTTTCTTCTCTTTTCTTTTGTGCATGTCTCCAAATTTCTCTAAAGAGGATATATTAACTTTAAAATGAAACACCCAATACATTTTACTTTCAATGTTAAAGCATGACTGAAAGTTTCCTTTGCTACTCTTCTAAAGTGTATTCAATCCTTTGTGTTCCTGAAATACAGTATGTATGCATGTGTGTACACACACACACACACATGCACACACACACACACACATACAACTTTGATTAAAGTAGCTAATCCTGTATCAAGAATATTGCAAAATTGTGAAGGTGCATAATGATGCCAAGTGTGTGTTAAGACAGACCAGAATTTGAATACTGAGTCCTCATCTTATTTGGGCTACCTTGGGCAAATTATTCAGCTCATTCAAGCTTCATTTTCCTCTTCTGTAAAATGGAAATATGTCATAGTGTTGTGCTGAGCATAAAATGACATAATATGTGCAAAACAAAGTACTTGGGGCAGTACTCAGCAGTAGTTAGTTCTCCCTGAACATGAATGGCTATTATAAAAGCACGCACGCAAACAAAAAGATATTAGGCTTAGTTAGGGGAAGTATCAGAGGCTTATAGCCATCAAGTAAATGAATTCTGCATAATATCAAGCCTGAGAAAGAGATGGCTTTTTGATTGTTTGTTTTTAGAGTGAGAAGAGTCCCCCCCTCCCCAATTTACCAAAGATCAATGATTGTCTTTTTTTTTTTTTTTTAAATCACAACTGGAGAAAATAGGAGTTACATTAAATAATGTTAGATTAGGTGGTCTGGTGTAGAAATGACAGCTTATATGTCACATAAAATGTATGTACAGATCCGATCCTAATAATTTGGAAACTGATTTCTGGGGCCAGATTGGGTCAGTATATGCTTGCCAGAAAACTTTGTCAGGTCTCCAGAAACTGATTTGGAAGGTCATTTATCACCCTAATAATTGTTAACAGATTGTTCTGAAGTGATAACTTGAAATATGCTTTGGTAAAAACTGTTAGAACATTCAACTGCAATGAGTTTATTTGGTTATAAGAGTGAGGTTCTTTTTGGATTATATAATAGACACCTTTCTTCCTCCTCTGAGTTTGCTATTTTGTGATGTTTGCAGTTGAGATAATAGAAGCATTTAGTTTTATTGAGGCCACATGTGTGATTTGAAATGACTCCCCCTCTCATTTCTGATGATAGCAATGTGTGTTCAGGGATAAGATGCCTGTTAGAATTCGGAAAGGAGAGAGAGAGGCCATTTTCTCTGTGCAGACCCTGGGAAGACAGACAAAAGTTGGGTCTAGTGTACAAATTGGGTATCATTAGAGAAATCCTCTGGTACCTCAGGCAGTGTTGCTAGTCAAGGTACCTTCTTGACAATTAGTGATTGCATGGACTCCCCTGTCTCCCAGAGTCCAGCTCTCCACCTTCCATGGAACCTCCTGGGATGCCTGCTAGTATTGAGAATAAGCTTCAGTGACCACAACTACATCCTCAGCACCAGTAGGGTCCTATGAAGAGAAACCATAAGGTGAACAAAGCCTGTTAGCTAATGTGGAGACACACTAACTGTAAAAACTAAAATAGAAAAAAAAATTTTTGTGTATGACTGCAGCAAGTTATTTCCTCCTAAGCATACAACATAATTAATCAAAATTTAAAGACAAAATGAAATTTTAACAAATGAATACAAGTTTCAAATGTTATTTAAATGGAGCTGACATTTTAAATTTATTTTTTAACATTTTATTAAATCTTATTCAATATTTCTAGTTTCTGGAATTCAATATCCACCAGGTTGCCAGTGTAAAGAAACAATATCTTGCTTCATAAGTATGTTGTATCTAGCCTAATAGTTTTCAATGTGGACCCATGGTGATTTTGGCCCCTTGGGGGGAATTGGCAAGGGCTAAAGTTATTTTGGTAGGAAAAGGCAGATGAGTGGAGAGATTTTATGGGAATTTAGTAGATGGAGCCAAGGATACTACTTAACAGCCACTGGTAATGAAGTTATCCTACTGTAAATGTAAAAATAGTTTAGAGATTGAAATACACTGCCAAACACACACAAGAAAATGGAAGTGTAATATGGGTAAAGATTAAATAATACTCCTCAGCTACTATGCACACTGAATGCATATATTGTATTAACTTTCCTGTACCTCTGGAATCATGAACTGGAACACAAAGAAAAGTAAGAAAACATTTTCATTGCAGAGAAACACTACTTTGGTATGCAACAATCTATTGTGTTCATGCTACCTGGGAGGAAAGATTTGACAGGTTAATTAATTTGTCTTGTCTCTTAAGTGCCTCTTCCCTGAGATCTTCCTACTCTAAAGGAACACCCATTCATCAGGAGTGGCATAGGCCACAAACTTTTACAACTGAATAAAGTTACTTTCTGGGGGCTGGGATATGGGGCAAGGGATGAAGAGTGTTTCCCTGGGTTTTCAGTGTTCGTCATGAGGGTAGATGTTTGGAATATGAATTGTGCTGTGCTAGCAGTGATCCTTTGGGACCGAGGTACACATGTAGTCTTTAATGAAATCTCCGCACGTTACCGCGGGTGTCTGTGTGTGCGCATGCGCAAGCACCCACTCACAGTGGACAGGCACCGTAAGGACCCCCTAAAGCGCAGGCTCAGCCAAAGGCCTCCTGTGCTCAGATGTAAGGTCAGTACTGACGTAAATATATCAAAAAAATCTGTGAAACTTGAGGTCATAGATTTTCAACTTGAAACCAGAAGATATTTAGCTGGGAAAATAGGAATAAATGGAGCATATGGTAATATTAGAATTCACTTTATATTTATACTTGAATACTGCAATAAAGGACAAGCAATCCTGTCTGATAGACTGCAGAGTATGGGCAGGGTGTGTGTGTAGAGCAAGACTGGAGTGAAGAAGCTGGGTGTGGGTGAGGCCTGGGAGACAGGGGCCTTGATCTGTAGCAGCCTCTGCTCCTTTCTACCCAGGGGATGGCAAGTGAAGGAAAACTTCACTTTAAACACGTTCACTCTGCAGGGTCTTATTTCCCTTCCCCACTCCAATTTCCCTGGTTCATTTTCTCTTAATTGGTCCTGATTGGAAGTCATCATAAATCAGAATAATTTCTCTTTCATGCTCTTCAAATTTTAACTTATCAAAAAAAAAAAAAAAGTCTTTAGCTGGAAATGTCCATAAAAAATGAATGTCAGTGGTTTCATCTTTAACAGGGAGAAAATGAAACGCAGACATTTTGGAGTCACAGTCAAACTACCTCAGTATGATTGTGAATTGATTTATACAGGGCCTTTAAGAAACTTCATGTCCTTTTTGGAATATACTGAGCAGGAATCAGTCTTTCACAAATCTAGAAATTATAGCCACCCGTGAAGTTAAATGCTATATCTGTCTTAGCCTGGGTCTGTACTAGGCTGATAATTTACTTCAAGACTCAAAAAGGCGATTTGCTTCTGCTCTCTGATTCTCAAAATGACTTATTCAATACTGAGTATTCAGAGAAAGACTAAAGATTCCTCCCTTCCTCTTTTCCTCCCTCCATTCATTCATTTGTTCATTCCTTTCTTCCTTCCTTCCATCTTTCCTCCCTCCCTCCTTTCTTTTGGTTTTTAACTTGCATACTGAGGGTGACCACCTGCTGTCATCAGTAGGAGCCCTAAGGGAAATACAGTTTATGTATGGATAGAGGTTACATGTGTTCCCTTTAGGTCCAAGGTTGCAAATGAGAACAACCTATATTTTAGTAATTTCTAATCATCATTATTTGAATATTTTAAAGTCTACCATATTAAAGGCATTTGTGCATCAGTATTTATGAGTTTGCTATAGATAACTACCAAATCTAGATTATTGAGATTGAGAAGGGGCAGGGTATGTGCGAGTTACTTCATTTGGAATAGCCACTGAAATTATTTTGTGTATTCTATTAACTTTCTCAGGTAGCAAAGTCTGGGCATGAGCCTTAGGGAAAGGTTTAGAATATATTTTAGGGAAACAAGTCCAAGAACTCAACTTAAATGAAAAGTTAGTCTATTTTCCAGATCATTCTTTTAATTTTCAAAATTCACTGTGCTAGTGCTGTGGAGGTCAGCAGGAGACCCAGATGTTAAGAGAGTAGAACATTCATCTTAGAATCATGTTTCCCTCTATTATGGATTGAATATGAAATGTCCTCCACAGGTTGGTGTTTTGCGTGCTGTGTCCCTAGCTGGTGGCACTATATTGGGAAATTGTGGGAACTTTAGGAGGTGGGGCCTAGCTGGAGGAAGCAGGCAGTGGAGGCAGGTCCTTGGGGGAGTGTGTTATCCCTGGACACTTCCTGTCTTGCTCTCTGCTTCCTAGCCTGCCATGGTGTGAACTGAACTGCTCGCTATGCCTTTCCTGCTGTGATGGACTGAACCCTCTGAACCCATGAGCCAAAATAAATCATTCCTCCTTTAGGTTGTATTTTCAGGTATTTTGTCATCATAACACAAAAATGACTGATAGACCTCTTCCTCATGGTTCAGCAGAAACCCTTCCTTACAGCCCCTCTCATGCTATCATTTCAGGAAGGCCAAAAGGAAGGCTGCTGTATGTTATTTTTACTTTATGGCTACATGACATTGAAAAGTCTTAAGCTTCATTTGATTGATTTTTAAAATGGAGACAGCAACTGCTTTATTTGCTTTGCATGGTTATGAGGCCTTAAAGTGGTAAATACTAGTTATGACCCTGTGAAAACACCAAAGCTTTATACTGATGTAAGGCAGTATTATCATGACAAATATAGGGATTTCAAAGAATAATGAAGAAAGGACAATTACCAATTTCTGCAGAGGAAAGAGCGCAGGATGGACTCCTAGAGACTCAGGCAAGGAGCACTCTAAGAGCAGAGCTGTTGTTGTTAGGTGCCTTGGAGTCGGGTCTCACTCACAGCATCCCTCATAGGGTTTTCAATGGCTGATTGTTTCGAGATTTCTTCAGGCATGGATTGTCCCATCCTTCTCTAGCTGTTGCAGTGCTGGGGATGGAACCCGGGTCCTCAAAGAGTGCAGAGCAGCACTCCACCAACTGAGTTAAACCCCAGCAAGATCAGGGTTAAAAAGGTAGAATGTAAGATTCAACTTGACGTCAACTAACAACAGCAACATCAACAAGTTTCCCCAGTGCAAATTTTCTGCAGTCTTTATTTAGCATTTAATTTTTCTTCTCACCTGACAGGTCTAGTTACACTCCATCTGTGGAAGGAAAAACAGAGACTTTGGAATGTTCAGCTTTCAGAAGTGGCACCAACACGAGACCTAGAAATATCCTATAGGATGCACAGAAAGCTGCTTGGCCAGAAATTCATGTTAATCCCTTTAGCCTTCTAACTGCTCTTTAAAAAGAGCTGGAAATATGTCTTGAACAGAACTTCTCATCTTATTGATCTAAAATAGTTGTGCTCATAAGATACTCTTCTGCCTATTTGGATACCTACTAGTCACATGTAGAAAGGTGGGTATAGAGACAGGCAGGGAAGTAAAGGAAAGGGGCAGGGAAGGAAGGAACAAGAGTGAAGGAAAGCATAGGAGCCTTTGTTAAGCACCTGCAATGCATCAAACACAGCATCAGGCATTTTACATTTTAGAAAGTCAAGCCATTTATCTGGTAATTTTCTTTGCTTATTTCAATGATTGCTGGATATATAAGATTAATTTATTGTTTTCAGATTAAGTACTAATAACTTAAAAATTACTTTCTATTTCTCTGAGCCAGGTGGCATCTTTGGATAAGGAAAAAGAAATGATCCCTGCCTCGCTAAATAGAACAGGCATAATTTCCTACTTCTAAATAGTTTTGCACTGGACAAGTATTCTAGGCTCTGGCAGAATGCTAAAAGTCCTGATGAAGCTACTCATTAGCTGTTGAGAGATTTTCTGTATTTCTTTAGGAGAAGCAAGTTTAGTGATAACAGATGAATAAAGACTAGGCACCAGTTCGCCGCAGGCTTGTTGTTGTTGTCCAGTCCATGTTGGACTCACAGCAACCCGACATACAACAGGAGAAACACTATTATTAGTGCTTCTGTGCTATTCACAGGATTTTCAATGGCTGATTGTTTTTGGGAATGGGTTGCTGGGACCTTCTCCCAAACCTACAGCACCCAGTGTTCCTAGGCAATCTCTCATTCCAGTGCTAACCAGGCCCACCCTGCTTAGCTTCTGATGTTGTTGTTCTTGTTAGGTGCCGTCGAGTTGTGTCCGACTCATAGCGACCCTTATAGGGTTTTCAATGGTTGATTGTTTCAGGATTGCCTTGGAATGGATTGCCAGGTCCTTCTCCCATTTTGGGGGTGCTGGGAATTGAACTCAGGACCCCAGAGACTGCAGAGTGGTGCTCTACCAACTGAGCTAAATCCCAGCCTAGCTTCTGATGAGCCTTATCTAATCAGTCTGTGAGTCAAACAAAAGCTTTCCTGTATGCCTGCCTGGAAGGTGTTTTGTGGAGAACATGGGTGCTTAAAATGATCACCTAAGAGGTTGAACACATTGAGGATACCAATCTGATTTTTTCCTGGGTTGATGGAATACTTGCTTATTTTCTTTTTCTTTTCCCTTTCCATTTTTTCTTTTTCTTCTTTCTTTTTTTGAGAGTCTTATCTTTGAGCTGGGCTAGGGTTTTGCTCGCCTGCAGCAGTAGCCCTGTGGCATCCAATCCCGCCAGATCTCAGAAGCTAAGCAGGGTTAGGCCTGGTTAGTACCTGGATGGGAGACCGCCTGGAAACACCAGAAGCTGTAGGTGTGGGAGAAGGACCTGGCAACCCCCTCTCAAAAATCAATCTGCCATTGAAAACCCTATGAACAGCAGAGAAGCACTGACAATAGTGTTTCCCCTGTTGTACAGAGGGTCGCTATGAGTCGGATACCGACTCAACAGCACCTAACAACAACAACAGGGTTTAGCTCAGGTGGTAGAGTGCTCTTCCATACTCTCTGAGGACCTGGGTCGGACCTCCAGCACTGCAAAAACAGGAGAAGGACGTGGCAATCCACTCCTGAAGCAATCCTGAAACAGCCATGAAAACCCTATGAGTCAGACTTGACTCAATGACAACTAACAACAATAAGCTTTGGGCTAAAGGAATTTGAAATCCCCAGTGAAGCCTTACCTTTTTTTTTTTTTTGTTCTTTACATTTTAGATAAGATTTAACTTCACTGGCTTGTTGGAACTCATAGACCAATGGGAAAAATAAGGAAGAGATGAAGAGGGATCAAGCTGACCTTGTCAGTGAAAAGTAAGTAATATATGTGTATGGATGGATGGATAGATAGATAGATAGATACAGATAGATAGATATAGATAGATCTATATACCTATCTATATATAGGTCTATCTATATCTATCTGCTTGCAGCTGTAGCCCTGTGGCATGCGATCCTGTCAGATCTCGGAAGCTAAGCAGGGTCAGGCCTGGTTAGTACCTGGATGGGAGACCGCCTGGGAACATCAGAAGCTGTAGGCTTGGGAGAAGGACCTGGCAACCCCCTCCCAAAAATCAAACTGCCATTGAAAACCCTATGAATAGCAGAGAAGCACTGACAATAGTGTTTCCCCTGTTGTACAAAGGGTCGCTATGAGTCGGATACCGCCTCGACGGCACGTAACAACAACAACAATATCTATCTAATATATGTGTGTGTGTGTGTATGTGTGTGTGTGTGTATGTGTGTGTGTGTGTGTGTGTGTGTATTTTTTTTCTGCCAGATGGTGATCCATCCTATCTGCTATTGAAAGTGTCTGCTAAGACCAATTCTCTGGATAAAAAGTCCTATATCTCCTCTTCTGCATGAGGATGAAAATCTCTGATAAAGTAGAATTAGGAGCAGTGGTTATTTTCATTCTATTTCATTTTAAAAGGACCCCCCCCATTAAATAAGAACAAGAAGGCAAGAGACAGGCCAAGTTAGGTGAGCAGTGAGCTGAAGAAGGGGCAAGGAATTTTATTTGGACATAAAGAAAGTTAGGTATCTATTAGCAGAGACATCTAACAGATAGAATTAGGAATAGTTCCTAAACTGGGAAGACAGATATGGGCTGAAGATGGAGACTTGGCTCATCTAGGTATAGACAGGGAAACACTGTGAAATACACTAGGAAAGTAAATGAAATTTCTTACGGGCCATGGTGCATATAGGAATAAATACTTCTGGGGTGGGACTGTGACAGGAACACCAAGCTCTTGTGCATTAGTGGCAAAAGAAAATCAGTAGAAGAAAATTACCACCAGGATGCATTATATCTGACTGGGGTTGAAATTGAAACCTGCTGGTCTAAGCCATGATAATAAAGACAGCTTCATAAATTATACTATGAAATAGATGGTCCAATTAATGGTGGTTTGGGAAAAACAAGAAATCTTTCACAGTGCAAGATTACATAAAGGTTTTTGTATGTGGTGGGGGTGGAATGGTCAAAGGACCCTAGTGTAGGAAAATGAGAGAGGTAGGGACTTAACCCTTAAAACAAAGGAAAAATAGAGAGGTGTGTGTGTGTGATTGTGTGTGTGTGTGTGTGTGTGTGTGTGTGTGCACGTGCATGCATGTGTATGCAAAGTATGAGAGAATATTCAAAGAGTATCCTTTTATATTTAGCAGATGTTTATAGAACCAACATTGTTTATAGAAATATACTCCTGAAATAACAAATTATATACTTGATTTTTTGACCACATACATCATCCACTGAGTAAAATACTACTATGAATTTTAAAATTGTACCTCCAACATTCATCACTGTCAACAATATGCATTTGAACTTGCAAAACTCAAAAATATGGCTATGTCTCTTCTTTCTTGAGTTCATTTACTGATTTTTATATTTGTTCATCAAACATTTATTGACCGTGGTTTTTGACAAATACTTATTTAAACATATACAAGGTCAGGGAAAATTATTTCCTCCTGTTATTGGGTAATGGAATCACAAAGCAAAGCAGTACTTCAATATGGACATGACAAGTGGTACATTACATCTTTTGGATCCAGCACAGCTTTCATCAGAGATCATCTCAGGAAAGTTGCTATAAGAGGAAAAAGACACTGCATTAGTCTGTTTTATGTTACTATAAGAAAATACCTGAGGCTATATACTTTATTAAGAGGTTTATTTGGCTTGTGATTCTGGAGGCCAGAGTATCCAAACAGCTGAGAAATCGGGAAGTGACATTCACTTTTCCTCTGGTTAAATATATCTCCTTTCTAGTCCTCTCTCTAATATCTTCATTCAAGTTTCCACTGTTTCAGTGAGATTTATTGCAGTAACCTCCTAACTGCTCAGTCTTCAAGGGTGCTTTTCTTACTCTCCTTCACTTAGCTGCTTACTTTCTGAAAGGTGGTGCTGTGGTCTGGCTCCAGCCCATGAACTAGTCCCATCTCCTTTTACCATCTTTCATTTGCTGTTATGTAAGTCAGCTAAGGAGTTCCTATGCCCTGAATACTCTTTCTTCCTTCTTCCCAAACTCACATTTTTCTTTATGCCTGGAAGGACTTTGTACTTTTCTTATGATTTAGTGTTATTGCAGTCATTCTTTGATGTCTGAGGAGGAATTGGTTTCCGGATGCTCAATTCTCTTGTATAAAATAGTGTAGTATTTGTGTATAATCTACACATATCATTCTGAGTACTTTAAACAATGTCTAGATTACTTATGGACTGGGATTTAGCTCAGTTGGTAGAGCACTGCGCTGCAGTCTCTGAGGTCCCAAGTTTGATTCCCAGCACTGCGAAAATGGGAGAAGGACCTGGCAATCCATTCCCAAGGCAATCCTGAAACAGTCAGCCATTGAAAACCCTATGAGGGTCACTATGAGTTGGATACCAACCCGACGGCACCTAACAACAACAACAACAGATTACTTATAATACCTAATACAATGTAAGTGCTATATACATAGTTGTTTTACTATGTTTTTTAGGACATAATGAGAAAAAGTCAATATTGATGCAAATTTTTTTTTTCTGAATATTTTCGATCTGTGGAACTCACAGACATGAAGGGCTGAAAATACTTAACTTTCCTCTTTCTAGAATCAGATAAATCCAAGTTTGTTTTTTGTGTTCTTTGTTTTAATTTTGAGACAGAGTCTCATTATGTACCCCATCACCTGAAACTCAGTATGTAGCCCAAGCTGGCCTTGAACTCAGCATCTTCCTACCTCAGGCTGCCGAGTGCTGGGATTACAGGTATGCACCACTATGAGAGCCTTAACTTCCTTCTTTCTACAGGGCTTAGCTCAAGGTTGGTGCTTTTGGTAAATATTTCCTAGCCCCTCAATATGATATCCCTGTTCTTTGTTGTGTTCCCCAAATACTTGGTATATACTATTTCAAAGTACTGCAGTATGTCTAGATTTCAGTGCACAATTTATGGAAGCAAAAAAAGAAAAATAACTATGCTACACTTCAATTTATATTTTAAGATCTCATTACCCCAAGGGCATTGACACAAAATGTTAGTTAATTTGAGGCCTAGCCTCTTTCCTCTGAAGTTAAGGCTGAGTTTTAGAGGCCTTGTATGGTGCTAAGGCTTGGGCAGGGGAGGCTCTGTCAGGGAGCACATATGATCCTTGATGTTTCTCAAAACCAACATCTAATGAATATCCATCACCCCTTATTATAAGTTAAATTGTGCCCCTGCAAAAGGAAGCCATGCTAAAGTCCTAACACTGGTACCTGTGAATATAATCTTCTTTGGAAATAGGGTCTTTGTAGATGTACCCAAATTAAGATGAAGTCATTCTGGATTAGGGTGAGCACAGTGTTTAGTGGCTGATATTCTTATGCCTGTAGCTGTACCACTGTGGTGTCCGATCCTATCAGGTTGCGGAAGCTAGCCAGGGTCGGGCCTGGTTAGTACTTGGATGGGAGACTGCCTGGGAACACCAGGTGCTGTAGGCTTGGGAAAAGGACCTGACAACCCACTCCCCAAAACAATCAGCTATTGAAAACCCTGTGAATAGTATAGAAGCACTAACAATAGTGTTTCACCTGTTGAATGTAGGGGCTGAGTAGGACACTGACTCCAGGACACCTAACAATGACAACAATGATGTCCTTATAAGGAGAGATTTAAAGACACAGAAGAGACACAGGAAAGGTCAAAGTCTTCAGTGTGAGTTTGGCCCTATCAGCACCTTGACTTTGCACTTCTAGCCCCCAGAACCCTGAGAATAAGTTTCTGTTGTTTTAAGGTGCCCTGCGTGTGGTATTTTATTATGACATCCCTAAGGTACTAGTCCACTTCATCTTTTGCACTGTCCTTTAAGGTCTCTACTGGCACTGCTCTGCTAGGTAGGAAACCTTTCTGATTCATGGGGCTCTGTGGAGATTCCTTATATAGGGTTTCACTGTCTTCCTTCTCACTTCCAGTGTTTTGCTTAAGTTTGGGGAAATTAGTTGAAAAATATCCTGCCACATAATGAACATGCTTTCCTATAGTCCATGACTTACTCTGGTCCATGATATTTCAAGGGCTGGTGTTTAGCTCAGTTGGTAAAGCACCACTCTGCAGTCTCTATGGAGTTCGATTCCCACACCACAAAAATGGAAGAAGGGCTTGGCAATCCACCCCTGTGGCAATCCTAAAACAATCAGCAATTGAAAACCCTGTAAGAGTTGCTATGAGTTGGAGATGACTCAATGGCACCTAACAACAACAACAACAATGATATTTCATCTTCAGATCTGTTGTACCAACCTGTAGTGTGTACTGAGTAAATGAGCTTGGTCAACAATGTATCTGAAGGAGAAAATAATGAACAGAAGTTTTCAAACATCTCTGAGTTAACACTCTTTGTATTAGGAGAATTTCTGGCTGTACACTTAGAGAAACTAAAACATAAAAATATTGTTTAAATAAGTAAATTATGAAAACTGAGAAAAAGTGTTCTTTGGTATCACACTATTCACTAGCTGCCATTCAGTAACTGGAGTAGGACTACTTACTGTCCTGACCATGTTTTTGTATTTATTTATGAGGCAAATTTCTAACAGTTTTAATGATCGCACAGTATGAGGTCCTCAGTATACTCATACTATATTAAGATGTGTAAAGAAAATGTATATTCTTAATTATTAAATAAGAATCTGATCTTCTTCACAAGATTCTGTCTACTGCATACTAGGAGAGAAAAAAAACTCAGGTATATTCTTGTCCAGTGTGTAAATGTCTCTCTGTAAATTGGCCTCCATGTAGATGACTCAAATTAAATGCTCCATGTTTTGTAATTCCATCTCCATGCACACTGTATTAGTTTCCCAAGGGCTGCTGTAACAACATACCACAAACTGGGTAGCTTAAAATACAGAAATATATTGTCTCTTAGTTTTGAAAGCTTGTTGTTGTTGTTAGGTGCTGTCGAGTCGGTATCCGACTCATAGCGACCCTCATAGGGTTTTCAATGGCTGACTGTTTCGGGATTGCCTTGGGAGTGGATTGCCAGGCCCTATCTCCCATTTTTTGCAGGGCTGGGAATTGAACTCGGGACCTCAAAGACTGCAGCGCAGCGCTCTACCAATTGAGCTAAATCCCAGCCCCTAGTTTTGAAAGCTAGAAGTCTGATATTAAGATGTTGGCAGGGTACAGCTTTATGTGAAACTTTTAGTAAACCCTTCTTTGTTCCTTCCTAGCTTCTTGTGGTTTGCTAACAATCTTGGGTAGTATTTGGTCTGTAAATGAATAATCTAATATATGCCTTTGTCACAATGTGGCATTCTCCCAGTGTCTGTTCACATGACCTTTTTTTTTTTTTTTATTTTGGAGTTTGGGGGCTTGAACCCAGGGCTTCACACATGCGTTTTGCAAACTCTTTGCTTTGACAGCACCTAACAACAACAACAACTACTACTGAGCTGCATCCCCAGGCCATTTTTTATTTTTATTCTGAGACAGGGTCTCATAAATTGTGCCAGCTGCCTCTAGCCTCCCGAGTCCCTGGGATTATAGGTGTGTGCCACTGCACCCGACCATGACCATCTTCTTATAAAGACATCAGTCACATTGGGTAAAAAGCTCAGTGTACTCTGATGTGACCTCATCTTAACTAATTATGTCTATCATAACCTTGTTTCCAAATAAGGTCACATTCTGAAGTACTGGAGGTTGGGACTTCAACATATCATTTTTGAGGACACAATTCAAACCCTGAATGCCTATCTTTTCTTTAACATTGCATGGAGGTACAAAGGAAGGAAATGGTTTACCTCATCATGGGTCACTCTTTTCTGTTGATCTCTGCTGAGTGATGGCTGAATATTCTATATTGCTTCCAGGACTGATCACCAAAGTACTGCTTGCCCCCTTCTTATTCTGATAGTGTCCAGTGCTGAAGTGTGATATTGACAGATCCATGATCCAATCGCTCTTTGCCTCATCCATTCTTGACTAATTTTCTAGTTTTCCTTTGGGAATACGTGGGAATTTGCATAAATTTGCCTAAATCTGATGGCATGAAGCTGTATCACTGTGTTGTCCGATCCCATCAGACCTTGGAAGCTAAGCAGGGTCAGGCATAGTTAATACATGGATGGGAGACTGCCTGGGAATACCAGCTGCTGTAAGCTTGGGAGAAGGACCCAGCAACCCACTCCCAAAAAACAGCTGTTGAAAACCCTATGAAGAGCAGAGAAGCACTAACAATAGTGTTTCGCCTATTGTATGGAGGGTTGCTATGAGTTGGACACTGCCTGGCACCTAACAACAACAACAACAAAACAACTGATGAGTCATTCAGATTACATTACTGTAGCACTGTTAGATAAGGGAAAATGCAATGAATCAACCCATTATTAGAGTCATTAAAAAGGAGGCAGAGTTAAATCTCTTTGCCCTTGTGCTCTTTCACATCTACCTGTAGGTTCTTGTGGCATTCTCTGAGTCCAGCCCTTTCATAAGATTGGCCTGACATGAGGGTGAGGGGAGGAAATAATAATTAAGGACTCTGATATCTGCTTGCCTTCCTTTTCTGCATCTACCTTCCTTCTTGATTTCCCTAGTCCTTTGGGCAGAAACAGGTGGGCCTCATTCTGCCTCTGTGTCAAATGAGCCTCCTATCTTATAGCAACAAACTTTATTGCTAGAAAATCTAGGAAGAAGGAGAATGCCCTTTTCCATTTGGAAAGCATTCTATGGCTTGAGTTTTCTATATATGAGTTTTGATGTGTAACCAAGATGTCTTTGAGGTATGGATAACCAAAAATAAGAGAAAAGATTAGTTTAAACTGGGCAAGGTGGGGTATACCTGTGATCCCAGCGGTTTTGAAGGCAGAGGCAAGAGGGTCTCAAGTTCGAGGTCAGAGACAGCCTGCATAATTTAGCAAGACCCTGTCTCAAAATAAAAAGTAAAAAGTGGGCTGTGGGTGTAGCTCAGTGGTAGAGTGCTTGCAAAGCATGAGTGAAACCCTGGATTCAACCTCCTAGTATGCCAAAAAAAAAAAAAAAAGATTAGTATAATATCACAAAATACATATTACTTATCCTGATTATAATGCATTAATTAAAAACTGCTTTGAAGTGAGATTTCCTGGGTTCAGATCCCAGTTCTGTCAGTTACTGTTTGAAATTGGGAAAGTTATTCAATCTGTATGAGTTTCTGTTTCCTGGTCTTGATATTGTTGTGAAGATTTTAAAAACAAGTAATAAAGTTTCCAAGAGCACCTGACATATAGTGATTGATTAGTGAACTTTGGCCAATATTACCAGTACTTTAAAATTTGGCATTACCTACTTTGCTATTAGTCTATGCCTTTTATTTTTTTTATTTTTATTTTTTTACTCCCAGAAAATTTTGGCATTCTCTCTATGGCATTTTGTCTGATAAGGCACTGGCTATCACACAACAGTGTATATCTTCAGTTCTAACAAAGGCACATTTCACACTTGAACCCCAAATTGCTAAACTATCCCTGGTGGGTGTGCAGACCATCATATGTGATGTTGATGTTTTTGTTAGGTGCCATCTAGTTGGTATCCGACTCATAGGGACCCTATGTACAACAGGTGAAACACTTTGTCAGCACTTCTCTGCTGTTCATAGTGTTTTCAATGGCGGATGGATTTTTGGGAAGGGGTTGCCGGGCCCTTCTCCCAATCATATGTGATAGAAGACTGTCAATACCCACTGATTCACTGTTGAACAACCCCATTCTCAGCAGTAGTCATTAACTAAACTAAGCACAAATGGTCAGCCTATTAAAAGCTAAAACAGACGTGGCCTATGTTACTGGTTTTTTTGCTTATTTTTAATAGTGCTTTCCTTTGTAGTTTGAATATGTAGAAAAGATGATATGAGACAATTTTCATTTCTGTGATATGCATATAAGTTTAAAGGAAATACAATAGAAAACTTTATGAAGCAAACATTAGCCTTCCTTGTAGAGAGGGGATACTTTGATGTCTTATTTTTAATTCACACTGTGATGTGGAAACTCCCCTGATGATTTATTGATTTTTGAGAGTAAGAGCTCAACTGAAAGGGAAAGTTCTATATGGACTAAAGATTTCCAGAGCCAAATTTTTAATTAGCTTATTATTTTTGATAGAGGACTTTCATTTTGTTGTAATATTATGGGCTCTACATGGTAAACATACAGTAGCATATGTTAAAGGACAGTAGAGCCGAATTTGTGAAGGTGCTCCACCTACCTTAAATGCTTATTGAAATATGGATCTGATTACCAGTTTTCTTTCTGGAAATTATGTTGTTGTTGTTGTTAGGTGCTATCGAGTCAGTATCCGACTCATAGCGACCCTCATAGGGTTTTCAATGGCTGACTGTTTCGGGATTGCCTTGGGCCCAAGCCGCTGGGATTACAGGTATGCGCCACTGCACCCGGCTGTCCTACTCTAGTTAACCTATGTATTCCTTGTTGTTGTTGTTAGATGCCATTGAGTCAGTGTCCGACTCATAGTGACTCTAAGTACAACAGGCAGAACAGTATTGTTAGTGCTTCTCTGCTATTCATAGGGTTTTCAATGGCGGATTGTTTTTTGGAGTGGATTACCAGGTCCTTCTCCCAAGCCTATAGCATCTGGTGTCCTCAGGTGGTCTCCCATCCAAGTATTAACCAGGCCTGACCCTGCTTAGCTTCTGAGACCTGATAGGATCAGATACCACAGTGCCACGGCTGTAGGCAAATTTTCCTACTACAATTTAAAAGCCATTAGTTCTTATTTTGTCTTCTTGACTCATGAGAACAATTGATTCATGTCTTCTTTTCAAATTCTACATTTATATATTTCTGTCCACTAAGCTTTCCTTTTTAAACTAATGTTTTCAAGAAATGCCATCTAGATGACCTGTGAGTAGAAATTCCTTGTTAACATTAATGTGAACAGGGAAAAGTGAACACTCTACATTGTTGGTGGAGCTGTAAATTGGTCCAACCACTGTGGAAATCAATATGGAGGTATCTTATAAAACTGAAAATAGATCTACCGTATGACCCAGCTATAACACTAATGGGAATTTACCCAAAGGGAGATGGGTCATCATACCACAGAGACACCTGCATCTCCATGTTCAATGCAGCACTTTTCACAATAGCAAGGATATGGAATTAACCAAAGTGCCCTTCAACAGAAGAATGGATAAAAAACTATGGTACATATACACAATAGAATACTACTCAGAAATAAAAATAATTGAAATAAGGCCATTCACAGCAAAATGGATGGAATTAGAGAAAATTATTTCAAGTGAACGAACACAAGCTCAGAAAGAGAAACACCATGTTTTCACTCATATGTGGGAGCTGAATCAAAATTATAAGAAGGAAAAAATCCTATACAAAGGATGGATCATAATAAAAGAAAAAAAGCTAAGAATGGTGTTATTATAAATGGTCTAGAAAATGCATGTAATAGTTCTGACAACATAAAAGAAAGTTCACTGCAAGAAAAGTTTCTATCTTAAACAGAACTGGAACCCAAGGATATACAGAAAAATATTGCCATAAAAAGACAGGTTAATGGTAGAGAAGTCTTTGATGGGGGGTGGGGTGGGAGGGAGGAAGCGTACAAGAGAGTAAGGGGGAACCTATATGAATAATGTACAACAAAATGCATATATGGAAATGTCACAATGAAAAGCATGTCAGAATGAATCACATTAAGGTGTACATTAAAAATTTCCAATAAAACCCCCCCACTAATATGAAAAGGTGAGTCACCTCATTTCTGGGGCATTAAACCAATTGGTGGAATTGGGATCAGACAAACCATTCTTTTCCTTCTCTAACTTTAGTATGTCTATCAATTGGGATAAAATGCATTGTTTAATGCTTTTCATCTACTTCCCTTCTCACTGATTACTTGGATCTTTACAGAATTTTAGAGCAGGAAGTATCATTTGAAAGAAACCATGTAGCTCAATTTCATCATTTTACCTGTGGCTTAGAATGGTTCCATTCTCCCCAGTGCTGAGTTTTCTCACATGCTTGAGATGTTTCCTTCCTCCTTCTTCATTTGGCCATTAACAGGTCTTAGCTGAAATCTTACATGTTACATGTCATGACTTTTAAAAGACCTTTTCTGACTCACCTACAGAAAAAACTCTGTCCTTCCTCTATCTCTGGACTCTGCTGATTTTCTGCTAGGAACTAAACATGCAAGTCACATGTGTTGCATTCTTATTCATTTTCTGCCTTTTCTGCTACACTTTGTAATTCATGAAGGAAAGGCTGGTCATGTGACTCTTACTACTGTGTACCCACTGCCTGGTACTGGGTAGGCCCTTGATATAAGAGCTGGGAACAGAACTTTAACTCTCTCTTTTCTTGTTTAGCTGCACACACACACACACACACACACACACACACACCCCTGATATAAACCAGCACTGTTGTTGACTCCAGGTTTTTGATTTTGTGACTGCCACTAGGCTATTGCAGGTGGTACTGCCCCCTCAGTCCACCTAGGAACCCCTACATGTGTATTACATGGAAGGGGCTAATATGAGCATACAAAATTTTTTAGTTGTATGATCTGGAAGAGGAATGGTCACTATATTTTCTTTTTCTAAAATGGAAATGTATTTTCTGAAAGTGGAAAACGCATTTCAAGCTAAAGATCCAGGTTTCAAAACAGCAGGTAGACATGCTGATGTAATAAGCTGACACCAGTTATTTGGAGAATTTAGCTGCAATAAGGAACTGTGGGGAGCCACAGTTTGCAACTGTAGTGCAAGTTAGGATCACCTGTAGAGTTTAGAAAAACACTGATGCCTTGAGTCTACTACCGGATCCATTAGATTTGAACCTCCAGTGGTGAGTCCTGTATGTGTGCATGTTTAAAAATCGTCACTTATTGTTAACATGGTGCACCAGAGATTAGAACAAAGTAGAGGATGAATTTTGGTGCTAGGTAACCAAATTTGTGTATGTTGATTGTATTCTTTTGAAAACAAATCAGCCAGTAACTGTAGCAGCTGCAAGATTATGCATGATATTTAACTTTCCTGACTAAAGATCTTTTGTAGGTAATCAATGATAATGTTAGTTTGGACTACTGTCTGTATGTTTGGTTATAAAACAGTTATGAAAATGGTTGCGACTTATAAAAGAGTTATGAAAATGGTTCCATCTACATGGTAATTCTGTTGGAATGATTACTGTTCCTGGAAACATGCCAGTTGAGCCTTCATATAGATTTGTCACCTCCCTCTGCCCACTCACCATATGGATTCCTTCTCTTGTTTTAAGTCAGGGTTCAGGACTTGTCTTCTTTAGCAAGCTTTCCAAAAACAGCCCTATCAACTCTTTACAAGCATGTAGTTTGTCAAATTACTCCCAGTTCACCTTTGTAAACCACAGTGTTTTATGCACATCCTTCTAGGAGATGTGTGTTACTTTCCATGTCTATGCTAAGAGCAGTGCAATAATTTTTAATATGGATGGCAAGGGCTCAAAGACATGGACCCAACGGATGAATGTCCAGTTTATTTGTAGCCCAATCGTGTGACCAGGCCTGTTCATTCCATGTAAGCATTTCACAAAGACAAGTTTAAAAAAAGAGAGTAGGGGGGAAGGTTTGTTGGCAGTTTGTTCCTGTGAAATAAAAATGAAATAGAGTTTTCTTTTTTCTTGTGGCTGATTTCCTTTTGCAGGTTTCTTCACCAACTGGCTAGTGGCCAACTTTGTCAGAGCTGAAACATCAGACAGCTAGAAAAGAGGTTCTCAGTTGATAAATATTTGATTTACAAGGTATTGAGAGGTTTAAAGAAATGGAAAGGAGTTTGCCTAATGGGAGTTGTGTTTAATATAGTGAGGAAGAGCACCAAAAACTTGGTCTATTTTTCTTTGTAATGGCCAGTGGGTAGCTAACTTTATCTGCCTTGTTGTGATACAGATTGTGTGGGCCCGAGCTGACAACCAAGCAAAACTAAGGAGGACTGCGATGCTCCTGGTTCCACAACAGAAACACAGCTGAAGGGAATATTCTCAGATTTTCTTTTCTTCTCTTCTGTAACCTGTGATAAATATTGTATGTCTCAGCAGCATAGGGAAAAATGATTGATCCTTTCTCAGTGATATAGATATGTGGCTGTGTATGTTATATGCAGAATGAATGACTGAGAGAGCACAGGGAGGGGGCAAGGAGAGAGATGCAAGCTGCCATGTATAGACTTGCCAATAGCAATCTATCAAAGGAATGTCAGGAGCCCTGGAATAGATGATGAAATTTATCTTTAATTTAATCATTTGTTGCATTTCTGTTATTGAAGTTTTGTTTCTTTATAAATTTTACTTCTCATTTCCACCTCCAAAGTTCCAAAGAAATAGACACAATTAGAGGGGAACAAAAACTACTTAAATCCACTGCTTAAGAAAACAATGTGCTTCCTTTTATATATGCTATGAGTCTTATGTAAGAATTTACTGCTACTGATCTAGCAGTGAACTTTAAGAACATTGCATATTAACTCCACCCCTACCCTGGGTAAGAATAATGCAGCCCAGGGTCATGAGAGGGTGAGGAGGAAGCTAACATGAGCAATGTACAATAAGATGCAAGTATGGAAATGTCAGAATGAGACCTATTAAGTTGTACATTATAAGTTACTAATAAAAAAAATAAAAAAATAAGAATAATGAAGACTATTCATTCTCGGTGAAGGCAATATGGCCACTCAGGAAGCAAAAACTGGTTCTTGGGGGGAAGCAAAATATTATTAGATATTATTTTGGTTTATGGTCCTCCAATGGGCCACAATACATAAATAGATATAAAGTATCTATCTTTTAGTTGGTTCTCACTTTGTAACAGGTAGCTTTCACTATTGAATTTTTTATTGCCTGATTGGATTATTTTGCCAGATATTGATCCAGGTAGTTTTGGAAGGACTGTGCTTTGTTGGAAACTTGGTGTCAGAAAAGAGTATGTATAGGCTTGTAGGTATCCATCCTACTTCTTTATGGATTATTTATCTGTTAGTTTCTTCAAATTGTTGGAGAGAGAATGTGGATGGTAGAATTCATTGCAGTTTTGGAAAATGTGCTATCCTCTGATTATGAACACTATACCGTGTAACTGTTGAAAGGTAGTAGGTAATACACGTGAGTCTATTTATCCAACAAATAGAGATGGGTTTATGAGTTCTAACTAGGACGTTTATAATTTTTCCTCTCTTCCCATGGTATGAATATTATTCAATACTTCATTACAAGGTGTCTTGTTTTGTTGATGATTTTTTTATATGTGTTTATTTTGTTTCCCCATGTAAATTGTATATTCAGAAAGAAAAGGGGCCATGTAAAATCATAAAACAGTACAGGAAAAAGAAGGGAACTCTTATTCTACAAAGTCAAAATTCACTTGTTCATTCATTCCTTCATCATTTCAGAAATATTTATTGCACACTTATTACATGAAGACACTTTGCTAAAACTTTGGGATATTCAAATATCAGTCATCAGTTAATCATACTTTTAAAAAGATTGAAGTTCAGTAATAGAAGTAGGGCATTTTTGAAGGCCTTACCATTTCTTAAATTCTTTTAATGGTTGCACATTATATGAATAGATAAAGATTTCTTCTATTTTCTCTTACTATTGTTTTTAATTCCTTATTATAAATAATGTCACAGGAACATCCTTGCATACAAAACTTAATTTATTAATTGATATTGCTATTAAATTTCTAGAAGTAGAATAACAAGGCTCAAAAGAATGGGTTCTTCCTAGGTGTGATGGCTCATGCTTGTAAACCCAGTGACTGCAGAGCTGGAGGTAGGAGGATCATAATTTCAAGGCCAGAAGCAGTCTGCATAGTTTAGTGAGACCCTGTCTTAAGATGAAAAAAAAAGAAAGAAAAGGGCTGGGGTGCAGCCCAGTGGTAGAACACTTGCAAAGTATGTGTGAGGCCCTAGGTTTAACCTCCAAGTACTCCAAAAAGGAAAAAAAAACAAAAACAAAAAACAAAAAAAGAAAAGAAAAAGTATGGGTTCTTTAAAGTACTTGTTTTGTTTGTTTGTTTGTTTCATTTTTTTTTCTCTTTTCTGAAACAGGGACTCAGGCTGGCATCAAATCTATGCTCCTCTTGGCTTGACCTCCTAAGCAGCTAGTATTACAGGTGTGTACCACCATACTTGGCTAATATCTTGACTTTAATGCTGCTTTTATATTGCTTTCCAGAAAATTCTTACCAGTTTCCACTTCTGGTAGTAATGTGTAAATATGGTTATCTCATTATACCCTTACTGATATTAAGTATTATTATTGTGAAACCCTTAGTTAATTGAGTATAATAAAGGAGAAAAAGAAAGTTATTTTAAAAAAATGAAGCAGTTTCCATTTTTAAAGAAGGTTGCTGTTGTTAGGTGTTGTTGAGTCCGTGTCCAACTCGTAGAGACCCTATGTCCAACAGTGAAACAGTGTTGTTAGTGCCTCTCTGCTATTCATAGGGTTTTCAATGGTGGGTTGATTTTTGGGAGCGGGTTGCCAGTCCTTCTCCCAAGCTGATAGCACCAAGTGTTCCCAGGTGGTCTCCCATCCATGTACTAACCAAGCCCGAACTTGCTTAGCTTCTGATATCTGATGGGATCGGGCGCCACAGTGTTATGGCTGCAGGCTTTTAAAGGAGGTAGCATAATTAATAAAGTAACAAAACAAATATCTAAATCACTCCATTTTTTTCAGAGAAACTTGTGGAGTTGATAGAAGAACAAAATGGGAAACTTCAAAGTTTCTGTCAGTTCAGTTTTTTTGTGCTGAAGATCAGACACAGGATAGAGATATGTTGTTTAGGAGAAAATACAAGTGATTCCTGCTGTCTTGAGCAAATTAGGGTGTAGAAACTGAAGTATAAAGTGACAAAAGTTCAGTGCGATACAGTTAGGAGTTTGGAGGAGGTGGAAGTGGTGACAGTCAATCTGTTGGAAGGAATTCTGAAAACAGAGGGGCAAGAAGTCTCTAAAGAAAGTAGGACTTAAGAAAATAGTAACTTAAAACCTTTTTCTCAGTATAAATGTTAAGTTTGTTTTGTCTGTGAATAATAAGTGAGGGCTACATTCCATGTCTGTGGGATATGGCTTGTAAAAAAACATTTTATCTTGTGATATGGTGAGATGTTTCATCTATGCACCGAACTCATGGGCCCAAAGTGGAATAAGATTTAGAAAGAATTATAAGTGGTACTGAAAAACTTCAAAACTATAAAGGAAGATTTAGATTTTCCTCTCTGAAGACTAAATTAAGTTATATTTCACTGATAGTTAAAGTTGCATTTTTTATTAGTTATGAGGCTGAACATCTTTTTCACATGGCTTTTAATTTCTTTGTTAGATTTTTCTTCTGTGAATATCTATTCAGATGCTTTGCTACTGACACAACTTACACGAAACCATGTACCTGGGCTATGGAATAAGATAAAGCAATTTCTCTTACATTAAGACTAAAATAGGCTTTAAAATGCTACATAATGTTCAGCCAATAATAAAATTCTACATTGTCTTCTTTGAGGATAGGGGTAAAGAATACCTGTACCATTGAAGATCTCCAACAATTATTTGTAATTTATGTAAGAGAACTACTTTGATTCTACTGAATGTCTTTTGGTGGGAGAAATCTAGGAATATCCCATTTATACCCCATTTGTTGTTGTTGTTAGGTGCCATCGAGTCGAGTCCGACTCATAGCGACTCTATGTACAGCAGATCGAAACACTTGCCGATTCTGTGCCAGGCAAACAATCTTATTTATGTTTAAGCCCATTGTTGCAGACACTGTGTCGATCCAACTGGTGGAGGGTTTTCCTCTTTTGCATTGACCTGCCACTCTTCCAAACATGATGTCCTTCTCCAGGGATTGTTCTCTCCTGACTACATGTCCGAAATATGTAAGACACAGTTTGGCCATTCTTGCTTCCAAGGAGCACTCTGGTTGTACTTCTTCTAGGACAGATCTAATGGTTCTTTTGGCAGTCCATGGTATATTCAATAGACGTCTCCAGCACCACAATTCAAAAGCATCAATTCTTTTTCTGTCTCCCTTGTTTAATGTCCAGCTTTCACAACCATATGATGCCACTGAAAATACCATGGCATGAGTCAGACGCACCTTTGTCTTCAATGTGACATCTTTGCTTTTCAATACTCTAAAGAGATCTTTTGCCACAGCTTTTCCTAGAGCAATGCGTCTTTGGATTTCTTGACTGCTGCTTCCACGGGTGTTGATTATAGAGCCAAGCAAAGTAA